>CAUYQG010184495.1:0-35605 GCA_963574415.1 Tarsius wallacei
TAGTTCCAGCTACTTGGAAGGCTGAGGCGGAAGGATCGCTGGAGCCCAGCAGGTCGAGGCTGCGGTGGCCGGGAGCGGCCACTGCACTCCAGTCTGGGCGACAGAGTGAGACTCCAACTCAAAAAAAAAAAAAAAAAAATCTAAGTTTTCATACAAACAACTTTCACTTATTATATATATAATTAAATGATGCCCAACACACTTGCATTGGATATTGGTATTTATTACATGGTGCTCGAGCAATTTACACTTTAGAGATTAAAAATAGCTTATGCTAAGTATCTACAAATGGGAAATGCAACTGGAGATTACATTAAATTAGTCGATAATCTATAATACATCTCATATTCAGATAACTTGCAGCTGTTCATGTAATTGTTTGAGTCTTAGGAGATATGAATAAGTATGTTTACTTCTTGTGTTTCTGTCACAAAGCCAAAGCTCTCTTTATATCAGAAGTTACTCCCTTCACTTTGTATGTCAGAGTGAGTCCTAAGAATGTTTGCACCATTCTTGTTTTTGATGACTAGAGATGTTCATTTCCTGAGACTTTCAGTCTCCACACCCAAGATCCTGACAAAAGAATGTATACTTTTAAAATGTACTGCCCAACCCAGGATGCTCTTTGAGTTCTGATCCTCTCAAAGTGAAAATCCTGGGAACGTCATTCCAAAAGAGAACGTTGATGCGATCAACACAATCAGTCACAATAACAAGCATGAAACTTAAGTTTAAGAAGAAACAAGCATGTGTGTGTGCGTGTGTGTGTGTGTGTGTGTGTGTGTGTGTGTGTGTGTAATTTAGAGTCAGAGAAAATCAGAAGACTTTTGAAAAGTCATACCAGAAGAAAGATCACACTTTTGTCCCTTTAAACAATATTTTGAACCACTGTAGAATGGATTCTATTATATATGATTTCCAATGGTTTAATATGGTATGGAATAAAAATATCTGGATTTTAGTCCTTGGCTCACACTTTAATTGGCAGACATTAGGCAGACTCATTTAACCATTAACTACATCATATAGATTCTTGAGACTTTATTATTTTAATTTTTATAATAGTAATGGAGGCTAAAGTGCTGTACAACTTTTCATTAATAGTAATACCTGCTGATGTGCTTGAACCTACTGCTTATTTTCCCTCACCGCACCTCTCTCTTGCCTGGCTCATCCAACCACTTACCTGTTAACTGTAAGCAAATGAATACAGATGACAGCATTTACTAGGGATTCCTTAGGAATCAAGAAGAGAATTCACACGGGAGGGGTGGTAGGAGAGGGATAGGAGGGCAGAAGTCCGCAGCGGCATATATCTTAGCCCAAATCAGGCAGAGAGCGAGTCATTTCAGCCAAGGGAGTGTTGCATGGGAGTAAAGCATCGCAGAGGGAGTCATTGTGCCTGATAGGTGTAATTTCCTAAAATGTATACCTTGTCAGTGTACAGAAGATGAATTGAGAGAAAGGTCAGAGCATCCAAAGCAAAAAGGACAAAAGGACAGTGCGCTACCGGGTGGTGCTGTGTATTCTTGGTGGGGCTATAACAACACTCACTCATGGGCTTGATTCATTACTACACAAACACATTAAGCAGCCACAGAGTCATGGTGAAGCTTTGGGAATAAGAACATCCAGTCATTTTCCAGTCCTGTTCTTCTAGAGCATTTCTCTTCTTTAGCTCCTGCTGGTACTAGGGAAACTGAGAGTAGGGTGTAGAATGGTTGTTGCTCTGGAAGTTACTCAGCAGGTGGTGGTTACTAAATGTGGCAACGACTGGGGGAGCAAGAATACATAAATAAATAGAAACGACAAGAAACTCTTGGCCTTTTCTTCTCAGCCCCTGCTCTCCCATTACAGTTAAAGGAAAAGAAGGAATAGCAAAAATAGCAACCCCCAACTGTCCCTACCCCCTCTTACCAGATGTGGAGACTTTTGGTCATTCGATTTACGTCACACAAAGATGAATACATGCATGGCCCAAAGAAAAACTTAAACTAAAAATATGTATAGGTCATGAAAATGTCTTCTCTCCTAGTACATAGGGCACTTGATCAGTTAATTATGAAGTGAACTTATTTTTACATTAAGTTTTAAAAATATATATCTATAATATATATACTATATATAATATATGTATATTTAATACTAAATATATCTCTGTAAATGTGTTCCCTAATGAGATCAGTGGCAGATACATCTGGGTTATCAATTGTAAATTCTCATTTTGAACAAACACATTTTATCTTAATTTCTGATAGGCTTATCTGTGTGTGGAGGAGATTTGAAAGATGTTTTGATTTTTCTAGTTACTCTGCAATATATTTAACAGTATGGGGTCTGTTAGAGACTAAATTGTGTTCTCCCAAACTCATATGTTGAAGCCCTAGTTTCCAACATGACTGCTCCAGAGATACAGCCTTTAAAGATATAATTAAGTTTACATGAGGTCATAAGGGTGGGGTCCTAATCTAATATTCTGATGTCCTTATAAGAAGAGGAAGAGACACCAAGAGTATAGGGACATATACGCAGAGACCATGTGAAGACACAGAGAAGTTGGCCATCTGTAAGGCAGGGAGAGAGCAGACCTCAGGAGAAACCTTGATCTTGGAATTTCAGCCTCCAAAACTGTTTTTAAGTCACTCAATCTGTGGTATTTTGTAGAGGAAGCCTAACCAGACTAACACTAAGTTGTTGGTAGTAACAATGGCATTAGTGGAATTAAAGACATTCCAATTCACAAGGAATCTCAGAGCTCATCTGTCCCAGAAGTTCTTAGCTTAGAGTTCAAGGAACTGCTATAAAGTGGGTCACCTCTTTGCACACCTCCAAAAAGGTATCATTTACATCATAGTCTATGTGAGTTGTACTCCTTGGAGTTGTATAGGTCATAATTTCTATGGCTGGATGTGACTGAAAATAATCTGTAAACTCCTTTCTGAAATTATACCCAAATTACTCTGAGTATGCATTTTTTTTTCTCGAACAGAAGGTCCAAAGGTTTCTTCATATTTTTAAAGAGCTCTGTGATCTTCAAATGCTTAAGAGCCATTTATTACTTAAAATCTCTCTTTTTACAGAGAAGGAAACTGAAGTCTTAGCAAGGGATTGTGCCCAAAGATGAATAAAAGCACTAGTAAAAATAAGATCCAAATCTCCTGCCTCCTAACATGTTCCTGCTTATCTCCAGTTACTAATGAGTGAGATAAACAAGGTACACACACACTTTCTTTTAACATTTAAAAAAATTTAGTATATTAAAGAGATATGTGGTACAAGTAAGGATTACACAAGTAGGCTGAATGCAGGTGAAGTTCGGGCCTCCCACTGGCCTGCACTTATCCTGGTTTGGGACCAGGTACCCCTTGTGTTGTTATGTGTCTTCCTCCCTCCTTCTTTCCTCTCCTGACAGTGTCCACACTATTTTACAAAGATATCAAAAAGGGTTTTCATTGGAATTGGTCATTTTACCTGAGCTCAGCAAGAGCTGAGAGATATCTTCCAGTTTTTTAAAGTATAAGGATGTATACATAATACTAAAATTATAGCATGTTCATTAATATATTAGGTTGGTAATTTTTTTAACATGCTGATATTCTCCTAATCTGTTAGATAGATATAGTATTCTGTGGCTGACGACATGGAAATTTCTATAAATATATTTAGCAAGAGAATTTCATGAAAGGATGTTGTTCAAGGCCCAAAATTATAGCTTCTAAGTTGCTACAAATCTTAATATAAACTCTCTGTACCCTGTCACTTGAGGAATGATCAAGAGGCAAGGATTGACTCAAATGCAATTAACCTAGTAGGTCATAAGACTGAGGTCAAACACACAGGCCAGAGAGAGCATGCGTGCACACACCCACACTTAAAGTATGAAATCTCCTCACCTCTAGCTGCAGATATCTAGCAGATAGCCAGCAGTAGTCATCTAGGAGGACCTAAAAGTCAATGGAGGAAGTAGAGGCTGAAAGTCGCCGACCTCCTCCCTCACCTTGTACCTATCAGTGTTGATTCTGACCCAGGAACCATCCACTTTCTCCAGGCCTCCCTGAATGCCAATAGCCATTTGCCTTCTCTGAGATGCAGAGCTCTCTCCCTCATTTGAAGGGCCTCTGTGTGTGCAGCACTTTCAGTCATAATGGCTGCCTCCCTGTCTGCATTTCTGCATTTCTCCTCAAACTCCTCAAACAGAAATGGACATTTCAACTTTTTAATAGAAGCCTTATATTTTTGACACATAGTTGGAGAAATGATTCCTCCTCCTCCTCTTCTTTCTCCTCTTTCTCCTGTTCCTCCTGCTTTTTCCTCTTCTTCTTCCTTTCCGTTTTCATTTCTTCCTTCTATAAATCAGATTCTGATGATCAGAGAACAACCCCAATTTCAACATTCATTCTGCATGGACTTACTTGCAAGGGAAGAAATTTGAGAATTGGGCTGAAGTTGTAGACAGAAGAGGTCCAAGAGGTTATTTCATGAAATACAGAATGACCCAGTCTTTCACACAATCAACTAATAGTATTCACTGTGTGAACTAGCATTCCAAACCTCCACATTTCCTCTACAAATGTCCTCCCACCGTGTGTCCCAGTCTCTGACATAGGGATACCCTGAAGCACAATCTGAGCTCCAAGGCCATGTCTCCCGCCTTACTCCTGCTTCATCAGCATCTAAGCATCATAAGATGGGCCCAGTGCCATTTGGGCAAAAGAGGAAGCAAGAAGTGAGAGAATACTCTTTGACCACTAGCCCCGAATTGCCAAATTCTCAAAGCCTTATGTCCCTTCCTCCATACCCTCTCTCATCCTTACTCCTACTCTGCTAGAGCTACAACTTGCCTGCAGGGTTGGGGTCTCATTAGAGGCCAAGGGAATATATTGTGCTGAAAAGGAAAATCTTATCAGGAAGGTAAATCATTATTTCCTATCCCCTCTACAGGCTTATTGTTACCACAACCACTCCCCACACACACACATACACACACCTGGCACTTTTTTATCTCTGGGCTTTTGTCTCACTCACCATTTTCCTGGACTGAGCATAAGCTTCTATCCTTACTCACCATATTGGGCAGTGAACATCCTCAGGTCTAGCTTAGATGCTTCCCCTTCCATGAGATGTCCCCTCATCCACAAGTCTGAATAAGTCTCTTCCCTGTGCTTTTTTGGTAAATCTCTAGTCTGGGACTGAACAGATCTAACCCATGAACACAACTCTGCCTATGCACCTGTCTCCATGCCTTACAGGGGGACTTGACAATGCAGACCATACCTCACTCAACTTTGCTCTCTTTTCTGGCATATCCAAGGTGGAATGCTCAACAAAGGGTGTTTAAATGAACTGAATTGTGTTTTGCTTCTCTTCCTTATTAACTGCCAAAGCCCACTCCTTTGGCTTTCATCTCTTTCTCCCTTGTCTCTTCATCATCCCCCCTGTTACTCTTATCCCCCTCAAATATATCTTGCTCTCCTCCTGACCCCATTCCAGCACATGCAGTCCAGCACTTCACCACATCCCTTTCAGCCAGAGCTCCCTTCTTGCCCTTGAGTTCCCCCTCAACCCTGCCTTGACCCTGATTAAAAGTAGGCATGGTGGCTCATGCCTGTAATCCCAGCACTTTGTGAGGCAAAGGTGGAAGAATCATTTGAGTCCAGAATCTCAAGACCAGCCTGGGCAACATAGCAAGACCTCATCTCTACAGCACGTCTGTAGTCCCAGCTACTTGGGAGGCTGAGGTGGAAGGATCGTTCGAGCACAGGAGGTTGAACACTCTAGCCTGAGCCACAGGATGAGATCCTGTCTCAGAAAAAAAGCAGGGGGATAGAGCTACCCAGACTAGGATCATTGCAGACAGTAAGTGGGTAGTTGGGTAGCCCAGATCTTGTTATCAAATCTGCAGTGGTGAGAAATACTTTGTTGGGATCCTAACATAAAATTCCAAATACACATCCCTTTAGGAAGCATTTCCTGTGTGGCCAGGTACTTGACTATTGTAGCTCGAGACTAGGATGTTGGGAACATTCTGGGATAGTGGGTGTTTGAGTTCTTGAAAGAGAATACACCATTTCTCTGAAAGAACACGATCTGAGCTCTGAGAATTTATAAAGTAACTTTGAGAATACAACCCTTTCGAAAACCAAGGGCTGCCTGCTCTTGTTACGCTGTGGGCGGCAAGAGGGGCGGTGGTATGACTATGATATCGGGCTTTCTATTTTTGTAATGTGGCAAAGATGCTGAGGAATTCAGCCCCCAAACTGAGAAACGCAGAATAGCACCAGCTACTAAATCATGCAGAGACAATGTACACCTATGTTGTGGGTGGCTGAGGGGGTGAGGGTGAGGGATTCGTCAAAAGTACTCCCCAACACAAGCCTCTCTGTCTTCTGCTTTAGCCTAGTTCTGTGGGCCTTAAATGGGAGTTTTCTTTCCTTAAAAAAAAAAATCAATCACTTTATTTTCACTGTTCTATTCAGGACATGTCATACCTCCCACCTGCTAGCACCCCAAGACTTGTCTGCCTTTTTAGAAATTCTTACATTACTCATCTTAGCTAGAGTCCTTATGAAATAGAATATATAGAGACATGACTATATTTTAAATGTATAGTATACATGTATTTGTGTATGAGACACAACACGTATCCTTTCAGGTAATAATAGGGTCAGTGTGTGTGTGTGTGTGTGTGTGTGTGTACATATATATGTATACACACACACACACACACATATATATATATATAGAGAGAGAGAGAGAGAGAGTTGGAGTCTCACTCTGTCACCAAGGCTGGAATGCAGTGGCATGCTCATGGCCAATGCAGCCTCAACCTGCTGGGTTCAGGTGATCCTTCCGCCTCAGCCTTCCAAGTAGCTGGAGCTACAGGTGCATGCCTCCATGCCCAGCTGATGTTTTTATTTATTGTATAGATGAGGTCTCACCAAATTGCCCAGGCTAGTCTCCAACCCCTGGACTTAGGCAATCCTCTCACCTTCGCCTCCCAAAGTACTGGGATTATAGGCATGAGCCACCATACCTGGCCATATGTGTTTTACATATTGCAAATATTAGATAAGTATGAAATAGGAAATAAATATACAAGGCTTAAGGAAATTTCAGGGAAATATGTGACCAGAATCATTTCATGGTTCAAATAGGTCAGCTCTACTTTATCAGCAATTGCCCTCTGATACAACGGCATGAATGGCATCCTGGCATGTTAAGAGAAGAGGGGGCGACACAGAACAGGAGAAGTGAGACTAACTTCCTTATGCCAAGTTCTAACCTTCCCATATAAAGAACTGAAGATATTTCAGTGCTCCATCTGGAATACCTCTGGATATCAATCTTGGGCTCGGTTTTCATTCAATATTATGACTCAAATTTGAAGTAGAAAAGCTAAATGTGTGCATATAGACATGTATAGGAAAAACCAAAACATTATTCTGTTGATGCTGGAACCACAGAAACATTCCCTGCAGAGAAGGGTCCTAGAAAAACACAAGAGAAACTACAAATTCTGACAAAAGAACAAGTTCTGCATTTGAAAGTCAGAAGTTTTCTGTATGAGACATGCGAAACAGAAGGTAGGAATAAAGAAGGCTGGAAAGCAGAGCTCAGAAGAAAAACCAACACCTCTTCTTTCGTAGCTATAAACAGCAGATAAGGAAGTCCATTCCTTCTGAAACACAATGTTCCTTATTTAACATCAGGAACAAAAGCTCTCAGTCTCTCCTGCCTACCAAGGGACAAACTAATGACAGGATGCTGGGACCATGTCACAAGTAGCCACACAGTGACTCCACAGGTTGTGGTTCCCCTCTGAACAGTTGCCTCTTATCTTTTTGCAAGTGTCTCAGCCTGGGATGCCTGCAGAATCCAGAAAAGAAAAGGTGAGGGGAAAAAATAGAACTCATGGCCCCAATGTCTCTCAAAGTCTGTTTGAAGGACAACTGATCCTGCTGTGTTTGACAGAACCAAACACATCTCCACTTTCTTCTATTCCTCAAAAGGGACATGAGGGTTGAAGGAAAAGATCAAACTTCCTTTTCTAGAAATGCTGTCCTCACTTAATCATACACTCCTCGTTCCTCTGCCTACCTGTTTCTCCCTGAGGTAAGTGTTTTCATTTGGGTATCTGATTCACAGGAAGCACCAGGATGAGTTAAGCCCAATGCCATCTCCAACTAGGAGGGGAGGGTCAGTTACCAACAAACAGCCTGGAACTGACAGCTATCTTATTTCATTTCCACAAAAAACTGGAAGAACTAGCCCTCAGATAAATAACAAACTATATCCTTTGGAGCCCCTCTAGTTTTAAAGTAACACGGCTGAAATTTGAATTAAGCAAAAGAATCAATCATGAATTTGTGGAAGCGGAAGATGAACAGGTCATTTTAAAATAAAAGAAATAGGTCGGGTATGGTGGCTTATGCTTATAATCCCAGCATTTTGAAAGGCTGAGGCGGGAGGATGGGAGGATTGTTTGAACCTGGGAGTTTGAGACCAACTGGGCAACATAACAAGACCTAATCTCTTTAAAAAAAAAAAAAAAAGAAGAAGAAGAAGAAGAAGTAGCTGGGTGTGGTGGCATATGCCTGTTGTCCCACCAATTACTTGGGAGGCTGAGGCAGGAGTATTACCCGAGCACAGGAGGTCAAGGCTGTGGTGAGCTGTGACCATGCTACTACTCTCCAGCAAGGGCAACAGAGTGAAGAAATGAAGTTACATCATTTTTATGATGCTTCTGTCATTAGATATTTTTAAGCATAAACATAAGAAAACATCAAATGAACTGGTGGAGGTAGGGGGATTTACTAACAAAAATTAAGATATAAATCCTAAAAACTATAAGAAAACTTGGCCTTACCCTTTGCTCACAATCATCACTAACTTAAACAGTTCAACTGACTGTGTCCTCTAATAAGTCCTTCAGCCTGTACAATGACCACTTATATACCTAACTCTGAATTGTACCCCACATCTTCAAAATAAAAAAATAAAAATAAAGAAGTCCTTCACCTCTGGAATTCAAAAACATAATAAAAGAGAACAGGCATATTTTTTTTCTCCCATAGCATTGGAGAAAAGTTTAGAATTAAATTTGAAGAATCATTCTTCTTATTGTACAATTTCTTGGCTTATAAGTTCATTTCTCAAGGCTAATACAATAACTGTACAGAAATTGAGGGTTTCTAATGTTCTTCTTGCTTTATATATCTAAAACTAAAATGTTACTTGTACAAAGTATGATATGATGGCCTTCCTATTAGGTCATTTTTTTCTCTTGTTTTATTTTTCTTACTTCTCAAATGCATAAACACGTCCCCACACCGTTGTTGATACAGGTTTCTGTGAGGCAGCATCCACCTTCTAAGGCCACACCACCACCACCACCACCACCATCATCACCACTACCACCGCCGCCACCACTACCACCAGGAAGAAGACAATTGCTGTCCACAGAACTTCTAGCATGTGCCTCTTTAAATAGCTGACATCTGGAGGAACTATCTGATACTTGTTACTTACACTCCACTCAGCATGAACGGAGGTTGGCAGGGAATTTAGCAGCATGTCTTATTTTTAAAATATCTCACACCTCCCCCTCACCCTCCCTGCCTTCAAAGAGAGGTTTAAGCAATACACGCTTATGTTCTGCCGCATGAGCCTACCACCTTCTTCCCAGACACCCAAGTGTTTTAAAAAGAGGTCCCAAGGTTTTGAACTAATGCCAAGGTGGGCCACTCAAATTAAATACAAATAAGACACCAGCCAAAATCTCTTCATTTCAGGGATAAGCTAAGAGGTGAACTTTGTAAACTTAAAATCAGCCAGACAGTCTCAGTCTCTCTCTCTCTCTCTCTCTCTCTCTCTCTCTTTCTATCTCTCCCTCTCATACACACACACACACACACACACACACACACATACACACACACACACGCAGTTTTACATGCTGCTTAACAAAAGTCTGCCAACTCTTATACTGTTCTTCTTCCAAAGAAAAATAATTAGCAGGTTAAGAGAATTAAGTTGACTTGACAATGTTAATGGGACTTTGTAACTCAATGGTGACCTGCTTTGTCACCAACAGAACAGGCCATCCAAAAGATCTCTGTCCCTACTTCAACTGCTGTGAAGTCAGATGAACAAATCTCAGGAGATTAACACTGCACACTTAGGCTCTGGGAGAGCCAAGGTCCCTAAATAGCGAACGTTGTCCCTGATCTTCAGTAGTTTCTCTTTGGGGCGTCAAAGAGTAACTTGAGCAATGAGGCATGTGGAAGTGCTAGGGGGCACTCTACTACAGGAAATGGCATTGGGATTCAGCATGGAGCTGGCAGAACTGGGGAGTTCTGTGTATTGCTAGCAGTGTGATGTGTTATCACAGTAGGTAGTGATACCCAACACTGACTGATGACAACAGTAATTATTATTAGGACTAGCGTTAATAAAAACAACCTGAACAGTTTGAGAATTTTCCTTTCCTTGGAACAACACACACTATTCTGTGTGATCAAATTCTGTAATTCCTCACAATGGTCATTTAGGTGGCCAAACTGTTCTTCTGAGAGAGAGAGAGAGAGAGAGAGAGAGAGAGAGAGAGTGAGTCTATGTGAAAGAGAGGGTTGGAGGGAGGGGATAGACAGACATAAATAAAGGTTCTTTAATATTGAGTAGACATAGTATTCACCCTCAAGTGAATACTGAACACTGAGATAAAGTATTTTTCCTTTTCCAAAAGTCAGGTATGAGATTATTATGGACTCTAGTTATGGGTCCCCAGCCTCCCCTGGCAAATGTTTGGTCCTAAATTCCCAAAGATCGTAATAGGGGGAATCTGACAAAACATCCTGTTCCTCAAAAATAGAAGATACCAATCTAAGACAGCATTCCCAGTCAGCTTCCTCAGCAGAGACTTAAAATCCATCTTTTAGAGAAGAAAATGTGCTTGGTCATTATCACAATTATCATTTTCTCGGCCTTCAACTGCCAGTCTTTCTCTGTGGCAAGTTCACAGGCTATGATTCTTGTATGTAGCACAGTGTTGAAAATTACATTTAAGCATGAGGAGATAAGCAAAATGAATAGTAAGAATAATTAACATTAATTTTAGTTCACACTAGGTATTATACTTTGTGTTATACTTAGGTTATCTCACTTAGTCCTGACAACAACTTATGGTAGCTACATGTATCCCATTTTACAAAAGAGGAAGCTGTGGTTTCGAATGGTTAAGCAGCTTGCCCAAGGTCACACAGGGATTAAATGGCAGGATTTGAACCCAATTCTCTGGTTTCAAATGTCACACTCTTAGCTCTATACTGCCTTTTAATCACTATCTGTAAAACGCCAGGCAAAATAAGCAATCAGTATATATTAGCTATCATCAGCGAGTGCTATTTTCTAATGCTAGATAGACCTGCTATATTATGGAGAAGGTTCAGAATCTCGAATGCTGTGGAAAATGTCTGCAATATTATAGAGGCTGGCAACAAAGTGGAGCCAGATGGTCTGGGACACTTTCCCATAGAGTGACTTTGTGATTGTTTCTGTGCAATGAGCTTAGGAGGACTGAAAAGGGGTTTACTTTCAAAATTGGTTCAGGGAATCCAGGAAAGCTTCCAGAAAGAAGAAGACATGGAATTGCATCTTTAATTGGTCTTTTATGAAAGGAAGAATGCCATTCTCCTTCAATGAGACAAGGCTTAAATCAACATGGTTGAGGCAAATTTGCCAAGAATAAGCACATGAGTAAAGTGAAAAAAGAGTTGAAATCAGAGAGACATCTATTAAAATAAGCAGGTAAGAGAGAGTAAGAGAGAAAGAGGGAGAAAAAAATGAGAAACAAAGAGAGAAGAAAGCAAGGAAGGATAAAAGGAAGGAAGGAAGAAGCCTCACAATGCACTTGCAGCTTTTTCACTTGGGAATCCCCTCTGAATCTTGTAATTCAATAAACTTTTTTTTTCATGCAGTTCTTCCTTTTCATCTCAACTGATGGCTGCTAAAGTGGTTTGAGGCCAGTATGATGATGAACTTTGCTGGGAGAAGAGTCCAACAGTGAGGCTGCATCCTCCAGGGCCTGGCTGCCTAACTCATCACCTGTTTAGCACAACTTTAACTGAGCAAAGCTTCGATATGAAGGAAATAAGTAACAGACATAACATCTCTCCTTCCTTCTGCTTGAGCCTTCAGAGCAGAGTGAGGAGGTGAAATGTTTTTGTTTCCAATGTCTAAATTTGTCTCTGAAAAGTCACCAAGGAGCTTCATTAAGGAATAATCTTGCAAATGAGCTGATTTCCCCCATTGCTTGAGACCAATTGCTCTTTCTTTAACAGATAACAGATTGCTAAAAGTTTCTGCCACACAATCTTTAGAATCAACTGAGATTAACAAAATATCATTGGAGTGTCACTGTATGCCATGCATTCGTAGGAACTATGTTCTAGCAGTATAGGCCATCTTGCCCATGGTGCACTCTACTGAGGGCAGAGGGCACTTTTGGAATAAGGTCTTTGGATTGTCCTAGGGTGTCATGGAGGACACATGTGGTTTTCAACCCTTCCTCCTCTTCTTGCCTATAGGAAGAAGAATGACCTAGAAAGAAGAGTTTAGGCTGTGGAATGGACATGATGAGATATGGTTCCATTTGCTTTACTATTATTCAGTTAGATGATCTCATGTTGACTAAATAAGAGCTGGTCCATGAGTTAAAACCTTGAACTTGCCAATGTACTCCACTTAGAGAAACTCCACAATTTGCCACAATGTTTAGAGCACTGCTCTCTTGATTAGCAAGAAATCTAGCCTTGCCCTGGGATCTTTCTCTCTAGTTATTTTCTGTAGAAAAGCCTGGGCATGAGATCTGTCAGATTTCCAGCCTCAATTTTCAGAGGCCATGTGTGTCACTGTTATTGAAAGCTTTTACTCTGTCCACCATGGAGATGGTAACCACATGTAGACTACTGCCTTCTAGGGCACCTTGTCCCTCTATGACCAGTGGTAAATCACCTTCCTCTTGTCACAATGCAGTCCTACCAGAGGTCTTCCCATGGAAGGAAAATAAAGATCCCAGTGACATGGTTCTTTCCTTTGCAAACAACCTCTTTCCCCAAACACACAGACAATTCAGGGAAAGGATATTTAGGAATGTTCCCAATCAGGTTCAGACTTGACCTGGAACCATCTCCTTCCCTCAACACCCAGGTCACGCTATTAGTTCAGTCAATGGGTCAGACTGTATCTTTAACCATGGTGAGTTTCCCTTAAGGGCTTTTTTCTCTATCTCATCTAAACTTTTTGGGGGCCTTCAGGTCTTCATACAGATCTCTATACAGCTAAACTCCATAGGTTCCATAAAATCAATGGATATAGCTGGACAGTGCTTACAGTGAGTCCTGAGCATTTTCTTGAAAGTTAAATTATCCAAACATTCTAAGACAGCAAAGAGGCTGGTTTTTCCAGAGCACAGAGGAAAGGTCTGTTCTAGATCCACAAGTCAGTGGAACTGTCATACTGCTGGCTTTCCCAGCCCCCACTCCTTTACTGTATCTGTCATGGCTTTGGGAGGTCTCATTCATTGCTTTCAGTGTAATATCTGCTTTCTTTTCTCACACCTTCTGGAATCCTGTCAATTCCCTCTTATATATGACATAGTTCCTGAAGCACTACCCCTAGCCATCCCCTTCTCTGCTCCCCCCAATAAATATCCTGTCTCTATTCACCTACTTCTCTCTTAACATCTCATTTCCCCCAAACTAATCTTAAGGAAACCACGTATGCTAAAAGGCAACTTGACTGTAGCTTTAATAATTAGCATGATGGAAGGAAACAAGACATCAACCACAGATCTGACAGAAATAAGAAGACAGAACTTGTTTTCCATATAAATATCCCTGGTAATTAAAAAGGAAAATGACAGAAATAGATAGGGTGACAAACAAACGAAAAGTAAATAGATTTCAGTTCTAAGTCTGATAAGTCTGAAAGGTTTTCTCCTGAGGAAGATCCTCTATTAAGATCTTAGAAGATAAACCTGATTTCTGGTTATTATGCATTAGTGTTATGCCAATCACCTTGAAATTCAGATACACCTCATTTAAAGAGGTGGAATTGGAGGCATCTGATTAATCTGCTCTAATTGGCAAGACCTTTGGGCAATACAATAGGCTACATAACGGTGAACTAAAGAAATAGTCCTTGATTTGGCAGAAGGGGTTGGTTACCCAATGTCATAAGTTCTAGATAAAGGCATTGTCAGGAAAGGAAAAATGGGGATAATGGTGCAATGATCCTCACAATTTCTCATTCACAAACTTTTCTTTTTCTTCTATAACCTATCACTGGAAAATGTGTTCTCCCCAAGGCTGTATTCTCAGTGGTATTGTTCCATATTATCTCCCTCAATGACCACATGTGACTCCCCCAAATCCTCCTGGATTCAGCTACTATCTTTAAGTGGAGGAAGTCCAGATCTATATCTCCAATCTCACCCAATAAGCCGACCTAAACCACCTGCTGGCCCTCTTTGTAGAGATGGTCCAAACTCACACTTTCATTACTACTTTTCACCCCAATTTTATCCCAGGCTTATTGTATGTTCCATACCTTTGTTAATGATATCATAATTTTTCCATTTATTCAAGCTTAAAACTCTAAAGTCATTCCTTGTTAGGCTACCTTCCCTCTCCTATCTAAACTATGGAATTGACTCTCTCCATACTAGCATTCAGCTCTGGCCCCTTCTACTCTCAGAACCCTGTTCAGTTCCTAGCACCTCTTTGTGCGAATGAATACAATAGCACACTAATGCATTTCTTACCTGCCAACACATTTCTTGAGTAGGGTTTGCTACATGGTTCCCCAGAGACATCTTTCTAATACACAGCCCACATAATTTCACTCCTTTGCACAAAATTCTTCAGTGGCTACTTATTTCACAGAGAAAGTTCTAACTTTGTATTATTGTATTCAAAATCCTCTACAACTTAGCCCTACCCTCACATTCAGCTGTTGCTTTCACTCCAAGCTACCCCTTATACTCACCACCAGACCTTTAACAACTCATCATTTCCCTGAACACACCCTGAAGGTCATTTTTTTCATCTTCATTTTTGGTTGGGCTACTGGACCTTACTATTTGATGAACATTGTGTTAAGGAACAGGTGTCAAAGATAAATGATTATTTCTTTTAAGCCATATTAAGTCTACAGGTATTCAAATGGTTGAAAATCTCTCAAGGATTTATTCAAATACCACCACCTGCATGGGATTTAATCAGAATTACCAATTAAAATAAACTTTTCCTATGTGTTTCCACAACAATTTCTACCTCTGTGATAGCATTTTTACATTCTAGCTTGGATGATATTATGTGTGTGTGTGTGTGTGTGTGTGTGTGTGTGTACATATATACACGTATGTGTATATATATATTTTAAATTTCAACAGCTTAGGGGGTACAAATAATTTCTGGTTATGTGGATGAATTGTATAGTGGCCACAAAGTCTGGGCTTTAGGTAGGCTCCCCACCCCTACCTGTGCTCATTGCATCTGACAGGTGATAGTTCATCCCTCCATCCTCCATCTTTCCCTTTCTGAATCTCCAGTGGTCATAATAGCATTCTATATGCCTTTGTAGATTCTTAGTTTAGCTTCCACTTATAAGTGAGAATATGCAGGGCTTGTTTTTGTATTCCCACATTAGTTCACTTAGGATGATGTTCTCCAATTCCATCCAAGTCTTGGATAATATAATTATTGATAGATGTGTTGTTCTTTTCACAAGAAGCTTGAAAACTTCACAAAAAGCTTGAAAACTCTATATGGCATGTGCCTAGATCCGGAATTATTTCCTGGTTTTACCATTAACGGTGAGTTCCTTATCTACTCTGTGTCTTGGCTTCCTCGCTGTAAAAACAGGATAATAATATACCTAGCGATTTGTGAGAATTAAACAAGTAAATGTTTGTAAAAGTTCTCAGTATATTGTAAGGATGCAATAAATATTTGTTTTCCTCTCTCGTTTTTTCTTTGAAGGCAGGGATCTTACAATATTTATCTTTGACACATTGTTCATATTTCCATATTCCTTCAGTTTAGGCAAATCCTACCTTTCATTTCCTTAAAGTCTACCTCTAAATTCCTCCTTTACAGTTCCTAGTCTCTTTAGTCTAACTGCATTACCTCATTCACTCACTCATTACTCAGCGTTTACTTAGTTCTGTCTTTTTGTTGAAATTCTCTGGAGCTCACACACACTGTTTTTACTATGTATTTAGAATTTATTAACCACAGCTGGTAGCACTCACAGATGACTGACTTGACAGCTCCCCTGTATATTGATTGGTCATTAAATTTTCATTAACCGGAAACTTTAGTATAAGAACGTTGATAATATAATCGATACTTTGTGTGAAGTTTATAATCATTTACTAATTCAAAAATTAGCAACCAGGTATTTTTATAATTAAAGATTCCCCTCTGCTGACAGGCAAGTTCATTGAGTTGCTTTCCTTTCAGATTCATTTTATCCCTTTCTCTGCCCCACTAGAGAGGCAGACCTCTGTAAGCTATCTAGATTGCATCATAAGACTGTTTTGTTTTCTGGTGTCTGGTGTATTTGGCCAGGGGAAAGCCCAATAAGAGAGATATGGGGCATGGATTCATTCTTCCTTCCAGAACTCTCTCTGACAGGTTATGATTGTGCCAGTAGCCAAACTATTTTATTTAGAGGCAAAGACATAATTAAGTGGCCTCTCTAATAATGCTATAGCTCTAACCATCTTTCTGCAATCCAATTCCTTTCCTTCCTTAATCATTCAAACCTAAGAATAATGAAGACTTTCATGTTTTCTTATCCTCCAGTGTTTTAACACCCTTTGCTAATGTTCTTACCTGGGAAAGAGTCCCTTCATTAACCTCTCTTCAACCAAACTTTTCGAATATGCCATTTTTCCTGTGGCACCCTGATTGATAAGTCCTGTATTCTCTTTGGTCAGTCAACATTACTAAACATCCACATGCCAATATAAGGCAATGGCAAGCAAGTCACACTTTCCAAAGGTAAGGAGAGTATGCGGTTATGGCCCATTGAAAGAGACAGCCAGGAAAATGTGCAATTACGATTCAATGTGATAGATACTTCAAAAAGGATAGACGGGAGCACAGAAAAAATAGGAAGACTGCAGGGGTGGGGGAGCAGGGGAGCTGGGGGAGTCGAAGGGATATTTCAGATCAGTTGGAACATGAAGGAAAAATAAAGTTTAGTCAGTCCAAGGAAATGGCAGTAGGGAGGGAAGGGAGAAGAACTCAAAGGGGGCATTTCAGGAGGAGCACCCAGCACGTGCAAAGTTTTAAAGGGGAGGACCTGTGTAAGCTTTGTGGGGAATTGTAAGTCATTTGGGTCTGCTTGAGTCAGTCTGGGGGCATGAAATGGGAAGAGAGAGAGCAGACCATGATAGTCTTGTAAGTCATAGCACATTTGTATGGCAACCTGATGTCATTGAAGGGTCATCTGGAGAGTTTTCCATGGAGGGAGGTGGAAGCTTGATCAAATGTGAACTTTAGAAAGTTCACTCTGAGGGCTAAATACTTCACAAGCATTTGAAAGTATCACAGCTATGAGGGAGAGGGGTGGGTAATGCATGGCAAAATGTGAATTTAGAGGTTTTTTTATGAAGGCCAATAAACACACACAACTTAAGGTACTGTGATGCAGAACAACAGAGGTGGAAAAACTCCTGGATTTGTAAAAGATTAAGGACATGAGCCTAAAAAGTCATATAAATGCAAGTTAAAAAATAAAAGAAGCTTCTGTGCGTGAAAAAGCATCAGGGAATGGTTTCAATGAAAGGAGAGAGAATAAGGCAACTACCTAGCTTTTGGTTGTTTCCATTTTCAAATGAGACTGGGAAAGGTAGAAGGGAAAATATTTATTTTTGAAATGGAGAAAAAAAATAAGGTGATAATTTTCTGCCAAGGAAAATATGTGTGGGGAACCTTGATGCTCTTTCTTTGCAGAAAAAGACCTGCTATAGAAAGTTCTGCAGATGGAAGAGTTTGATTAGTTTTGAAAAGTGGACTTGTGAAGTGGGGACATGAACAGATTGTTCTATTACTGCCTGTTAGCATGGCAATAGATATTTTGCTAATTTTCACTTAACCTCTTCTTGATTTAGTGACTTTCGAAAACAGAAGTGAGAAATGAGACCACAGGACTTAGAAGCAGCATTTCTGATCCACAAGCTGTGGGTTTTGGGTAATGCCTCTTCCATTGGGAGTATAGATTTTTAGGTAGCAGGGGGTGGGGATTGGTAGTGAATAAAAAGTTTGGAAGGGTAGAAAAAGAGATATTTCAATAAAATAGTAATATATAATACGTCTAACTTGGTATTTTCTTTCCCTTTTCTTTAGAGTATGGTTTGCAAAATCAAATGCCTCCAGAGTTCCAGGGGGCAATGCAAATTCGTAATGGACTGAGTTTTAGAATTCTCATGCTCACGGGTACACACAGATGTAAAGATGAACATAACAGACACTGAGAACTCCAAAAGGGAGAGGCAAAGAGAGGGGAAAAGGCTGAAAAGCTACCTGTTGCATACTATGTTCATTATTTGAGTGCTAGTTTCAGTGAAAATCTCACTATCATGCAATATATACATGCAACAAACTTGCACATGACTCCCTAAATCTAAAATAATAATAATAAAAATAATTCTGATGTTCAAGCATTTTCATATTTGGTTGAAACTGGCTATCAGCTCTGTTGTTGGTGGGGATTGTAACTAATCAAAGAATGTCTAACACAATCACTACTGATCTCTAGCCCATGTTTGCCACATGGGAATGCAGGTCTAGTATTGCAATGTCTTCTAAATTGACAAGAGTGGCTGATACGCTTCATTTTTATTGTGCACTATTCCATTCCTAAATGTCTCAAAATTATTATTTATTAAAAATTATTCTTTCACTTGACCACCAAGGATTAAAATTATTTTTTAATTTTTTTGCAGATAAAACACAACTCATCTGTAAGCCTGATCCAGTTCTGCTTTCTTCTAATTTCTGCCAAAAAACTCTGATACAGAGTTAACGTATCCTTTCCTTTCTGAGACTCTATCTCCTTTCAAAACACCTGACATTTAAAGAAGACCATGATGTGAGAAGAGACAGAAGTGTGTGTGCTAAGAAAGGCTGTTCACATATCTGGAGATCACAAGGGAAGGGTGAGATTTGTGCTGAATAAAGACAAGGCTGGTTTTGACTAGATGGAAAGGATCAGTTGGTGTCCCAGGCAATGAGGATGTAAGGAAAACCTCACAAAGGTACATTTGTACTAAATATTCCCAATAAGGGCATTTTCTTTAGCTCCTTGAAACCACTCCATCAGAAGAAAGCATGTGAAAAATTCTGGAACTGGGAGTAGGTCAGGCAGGCTGGATTAGAAATCTGAGCTTCCCAAAATCCTCCATGGCTAGGCCAAATCCTTTTAGCCTCCCTTTGCAATGTTGGGTATTTGTTCAAGCCATGAAAACATGCTACTTTGTGGAAAGTCTCCCTGAGAGTGTTAATTCTACCTATAGAAAGAAAGAAATAGGAAAAATACATCAAAGTTCACACACTATAAAGTTCAAGCACATTATTTGGTTTGTTTTCCTCCTTTTTGTGTGTGTGAAAAATCTTCACAGGCAGAGCTGTCAATTTCAAATAGGAAAGGCAACTTCATGAAAAAAATCTGACCAGAACCTGAGGATCTACCACCCTTGTGGCATTCTTGGGCTAGTTTACAAATTATACAGCTCTCGACACTTTACTAAGCACAGTACTGTACTCCACCCTCCCTGCCCTCTTGTCCTCACACCCCTTTACCCCCCACCCTTCAAAAACAATTTGTGTTTCTGTATGGTGGACGCTGTCCAGAGATTTGTAAAAATTAGACTCTAGCCTTCTTACAGACCTTCTAGTAGAGAAGATAGAAATCAAAATAAACAGTGGGAAATCAGAGAATGAAATCTATAATACAATGCGTGATAGGAATATTTGCAACAAAAATGAACCAACATCACAAACAACAATATTAGATTCTATTTATTAGGCATTTCTTTTTTTTTTTTTTTTTTTTGAGTTGGAGTCTCACTCTGTCACCCAGACTGGAGTGCAGTGGCCGATTCCGGCCACCGCAGCCTCGACCTGCTGGGCTCCGGCAATCCTTCCGCCTCAGCCTTCCAAGTAGCTGGAACTACAGGCGCGTGCTACCACACCCGGCTAATTTTTTGAGTTATTGTAGAGATGAGGTCTTGCCAAGTTGCCCAGGTGGGTCTCGAACCCGTGGGCTCAGGCAATCCACTCACCTCAGCCTCCCAAAGCGCGGGATTACAGGCTGAGTCACCGAGCCCGGCTTATTAGGCATTTCTTAATGTGCTAGGCATTATGGTTGCATGTAATAGAAATGATCTCATTCAGTTGTCAACAAGAGAGTTTAGATGCAGGCTTTATTATTTACTGTTTTACTGATTTTTAAAAAAAATGAAGTTAGGAAAGATGGATACCTTGACTCTAATTACATGGGAACTCATTCATTCCCTCTTCTCTCTCACCTCTCTTTTTTCTCTCTTCTTCCTGCTCCCTTCCTACCTCCCTCCCTTCCTCCTTCTCTCCCTCTCCCTTTCTCTCTCCCCCTCTCATTCTTTCCCACTATCTCTCTCCCTTTCTAGATTCTGAGGATTCAATGGCATGAAGTATGCAAAGCATGATGCATGGTGTGTAACATCATAACTTCTCAGTAAATGATGACTATTATTTCTTGGGCACAACAGGGAAGGTTCTTCAGGTGCAGTAGTACTTGAACTAGAAATTGAAAGATGCTCAGGGCAAGTAACTATGACATTTTTCATTTGATTTGATATTTATTAGGAACCCTGCAAGATGGGTATCATGAACCTCACCTTTCAAAGAAGGAAACTAAAGCTCAGCAAATTTAAATAACTGGCCCAGGGCCAAAGAGTTAGCAAGCTGGAGACCTGAGACTGGGACTCAAGAATCCTAATTCAAAGGCTGACCTCCTTCCACTGTTATATCTCTGCCCTGATGGCTTTTAGACTCAACGGTTGGAGCCCCTAATTCCTTAGTAAAAGCAGAGTGAAACAGAGCAGATATCAGCTTCTTGTTAATCCTTATTCCCTAGAGTATAAGCTTTTCCTTGGAGAGTTAAAAGATACATACAAATGAGTAGAAATCATTGCCTATTCAGTAACACTTCCAATATGTGCTTGGATCTTCTCAAGTAACTGAAATAATTATATGAGAGAAAGAAAGGAAAAAGAAACCTGGGTGCAAAGAGTGTGTTTGCAGGAAGGTCCTCTTAATGAGCTCTTTCCTCAGCATATCTTGTTGTCTGTAAAGGAAAGGTGTGAACAGAGCCAGTACAGATCTAGCACCAAGAATTAGTCCAACTTGCTCCCATCAATTACACTGAATTCTCTGACAAACTGCTCATGGGAAATTTCCTGACAGGATGCTAATAACTCTACCTGACCTTGTCACCCCCCAATATGCCAAATTTTCAGCATTCAAGATAAATAACATTTATGCGTTATGAGACTGAACTTGACTTCTCAGAATTTCCATAAGGCTCTGGCAGGTTAATGAGAGAAAAATATTTTGTGTGTGTGTGTGTCTAGTCATAAAAGAAAATTCTCATCTTCAGAAAAGTACCAAATTGACAGGAAAAGTGTTTTGTTGCTGAACCCATTTTAGGTGCCAGGGAGCATGTGAGAAGGACAAGGTTGTAACCAAGAGTTATCTGCACAGTACAGTATCATGTTGGAGGATGTGTAGAGAACAATATACAGCACTGGACAGAAACTTTTAGGAAACTCAGTGACTTGATATTGGGACTGGTGACCAGTCATTATTGAAGATAATATCTGCAGATTTATTTTTTACCCAAATCAGGAACTTCTAGGTGCAGAAAGAAAATCATCAAACGGGGCAATCCCCTCAGGTCCCTCCCACCATGGGAGTTTTTCTGTCCTTTCAATAAATCCTGCTTTCAAAAAAAAAAGAAAGAAAGAAAGAAAAGAAAATCATCAAATGCTAAAAGTAAGCTCTTGCCCAAGGGCAAGAGTGACTACTATAGAACAAGTAGCTTTGCTTAGTGATATTCCTAGGGGATATGTCATAGTTAATGATAGCATGGCATCTTTGTTAAGCACTGAGATCAGAAGCCAGATAACACAGTCACTTTTGCCACTTGCAAAGTTTATCACATGTTGATAATAACACAGCCATGTGCTGCATAATAATGTTTTGATCAATGATGGACTGCATATATGATGGTGGTATTATAATATACCATATTTTTACTCCATTTTTTGTATGTCTAAACATATGTAAATATGCAAAACTTACCACTGTGTTACCACTGCCTACCTACGGTATTCAGTACAATAACATGCTATGTTGGTTTATATACTAGGAGCAATGGACCATACCACTTACTATGTAGTAGGCTGTTCCATCTAAGCTTGTGTAAGTACACACTATGATGTTTGCATCATGACAAAATCACTTCAGGACACATTTCTCAGAATGTATTCCCATCATTAAGTGCCTCACGGCTGTAGTATGCAGTCCATTGGGTTGTTTTCAGCATAGGGTTCATTGTGACAATGTATGTAAAGCACTTAGCATCCAGTCTAACACATAGTAAAAGCTCAAAAAAGATTACTCTTCTATAGATCACACTCTTAGTTAATCATCTGCTTGAGTGTTACATTCCCCATGAAGCCCCGACCTCCCAAATCAATGAGCTTGTTGCTCTCCTGGATTTGCATGATGTCCTGTGTATGTCTCTATCACCACACTTAGCAAATTATATTATAGATTATATCATTGTGTTTTCTTCTCCCAGTAGATTATGAAATCCTTAATAGTGGTCTGGGCTCGGTGGCTTAGCCTGTAATCCCAGCATTTTGGGAGGCCAAGGCAAGTGGATTGCCTGAGCCCACAGGCTCAAGACCAGCCTGAGCAACTTGGTGAGAACTTGTCTCTACAATAAAATTTTAAAAATAGCCGGGCATGGTAGCACACATCTATAGTTCTGGCTACTTGGAAGGCTGAGGCGGAAGCATTGCCAGAACACAGCAGGCCGACGCTGGGGTGGTCGTGAGCGTGCTACTGCCTGGGCGATGGAGTGACACTCCAACTCAAAAAAAAAAAAAAAAATCCTTAAAGGTAAAAAAAATCTAAATATTTATATTGTATTTTAGTCTCAGATCTATATAGGACTAGTATATGGAAAGTCATCATAAATGTTTGTTGAATTAATTTATGATTGCATTACCTCATTTTGCTCATCTGAACCAGAGAAAAGACCTTTCAACTTATAGGTTGAAAGACCAGCTGGATAAATTGTAAATTGTGTCATATTAATGTCAACTAAGATTCTTCTGGTTTATCTTGTTTTTATCAATAAAATTATGAGAAGACAGAGTTCTTTATGTCCTATATGTTAGTAGTATAATTCTGTGGTGGCTCACACCTGTAATCCCAGCACTTTGGGAGGCAGAGGTGGGAGGATTGCCTGAGACCAGGAGTTTGAGATAAGCCCGGGCAACTTAGTGAGATCTCATCTCTGAAATAAATTTTAAAACTTAGCTGGGCATGGTGACACATGCCTGAGTAGTTCCAGCTAGGCAGGAGGCTGAGGCAGGAGGATGTCCTGAGCCCAGGAGGTCGAGGCTATAGTGGCCGTGATTGTGTGACTGCACTCCAGCCTGGGCAACAGAAAGAGACTCTGACTCAAAAAAAAAAAAAAAAAAAAGTATAATTCTCAGTAGTGGATGTAAGGGTGTCATAATTCCTTGTAAAACAGCCTTCATTATTATTGTCTCAGCATAGAACATCTGTAATGAATGAGCCGCACATTCCTTCTTAAAAGGTTCTTCTTAAAAAGTTCTTCCTTCCAGGTTGTGTAGTTCCTGCAGAATCTGTGAAAGGATACTCTGCAGTGTAGTCCCTGCAGGATCTGACTGATAGAACTGAATAAGACTTTGGCCCCAGGTGTTCTGCCTCACACTTCCTAATGGCCTTATCATCAGAAGAGGAAAAACACAGAATTAAGGGGAGATGCCATTAGTACCCTAGAGCAAAACTGCAGCTACCTCTGGGGAGAGAATGATAAATCCTCTCCTCATATGAAGGTGACAACCCTCACTCCCGCTTTAGGTGCAGGATAGAGTAAGCAAACTTCAACAATGGAATCCAGAGGACACCCAATTAAAACACCCGACAAAGCTGTTGCAACTATTTATTTAAAAGAGCTTGAACATTCAGCAGGAGCAGTGTACACTAGATAGACACTATACTAGGCTCAGAAACTTGCTCCACTGAGCAGCATTCCTACTGACCTGTCCTGTCTACCTTTTTTCTGCTCTAAGCCTGGCCTCAGATCTGGCCTGACTACTTGATACATTAATTTCTCCAGCTGATCTTCCAGGATCTGGGCTTTACCTGTCCATAAAGATAAAGAATTCCAAAAACCTAAGATCCTGGGCTTTGAGGGCAGCTAGGCCTGGGCTTGGATCACTGACTGTGTTTTCTTGGACAAGTTACATGACTTTTATAAGCCTTGTTTTTTTTGTTTTTGTTTTTGTTTGTTTGTTTTTCATCTGGTAAATAGGTGCTAATCACAGTTATTCACCTTATAGGGTTGATGTAAAGATTTAACTTTAAACATGCATGTAAAGCATATAATAGTGTCTGGCACAAGGGAAATCCTCAAGTAATATGATCTTTTGTTGTTGATGTTGTTACTTTCATTACTACAGTCATTTGTATTAGCCACCACTATTCTTTCCTGATGAGACCAGGCTACATCTAACTCACTATAGAGAACTAATTGGCTTTCTGATGTTGGTCTTTCTTGATCTTTCCTAGGCTATTTTTCACTTTGCCCTACCTCAGTGTGGTCCTTCAAACCTGCTGATGTTACACTACCAACCATAAGACTACTGGTCTGATAAAAGGCAACTATTTTAACCAGAGATTCTCTGGAATTTGCGTTATTCCTCCAAATAAATTCAGATAGAATTTAAACAAGAAGCTTGGATTTTTGCAACGAAAAAGATATAGAGAGAAAAGGGTGCACGCGCACGCACACACACACTCACACGCATACACACACACCCACACACACTTTTTAATTTTATTGCATTCCTCAAGTTGGGGGAAACAAGATTTCACTTCTAGATTTTCTACCTGCATGGCAAGGGTGTAATGAAAATGCCTGTCAGGGAAAGTAATGTGTTTAATATTGCACCAGTCTTAAACATCAGCAGAGATTTCTGTGCATTGCAAATAATTCCATCACCTGCCCATATTACACTGCTCTGTGTTTTATCTGTGGTGGGATGATATCAATATGTCAAGCATGAGGAAAAGGATGTTTCATGAGATTGATGTAGGGAAGCACAATGACAAGCATATATAAAGGGCAGCCAAAGATGCCACAGAGTTGTCAGAAGAAAAGGCCATGATCTGTCCCTGGTATGCCTTGAGTTTATTCTTTTCTCACCAAGAGTCCAGAGATTTTCGAGGTGACTTGTGTCCATGATCAGGGATTTTAAAGAAGATAAAACAACACTGATTAGAGAAAGGCCTCTCAGCCACCAGTGAGTACCTCGGAGGTAAATAACAAGTAAGAGACTTTAGTTATTTGCAAGGCTGTTAGGCTGTTGGGGACCCTAAGAGGAACAAATATCAGAGTATTCTAGGGTGAACCGTGAGCCATTACCAAGAAAGATTAACTTCGCAAGGTGCCAGAGAGAAAAACTTCTTTGGGACCTGGAGCATGATTAGAGGAAGGGAGGGTGAATGTTTTCTATGAAGAATAAATTTGCATATGTAGAGGAAAGATGATCTTCAATCTAGATGGATAGATTCTTATGGAAGCAAAATCTAAAAAGAGGACTTAGAAATGATTTTTTGAACAAACTGTCATTGTACATAATTACAGAATACACAATACCGTTATGGTATGTATACATAGTGTAGAATGATTAAATTAAGCCAATCAACATAACCATCCATCATCTTCAATATTTATTTATTTATTCCTCCTGTCTAACTACAACTTTGTACCCTTTGTCCAACATCTCCCCATTTCCTCCATCCCACTACCTGTGGTAATCTCTATTCTACTCTGTGCTTGAATAAATTTGATTGTTTTAGAGTTCACATTAGGGAAATAGTACTGCTTTTCTCTTTCTGGGCCTGGCTTATTTCATGTAGCATCATGTCCTCCATATTCATTCATGTTGTCGCAAATGACAGAATTTCTGTCTTTTTTAAGACTGAATAATATTCTTTTGTGTCCATACCTACATCCCACATTTTCTTTATCCATTGATTCTTTTGTGAAGACTTAAGTTGATTCAATATTTTGGCCATTGTGAATAATGTTGCACAAACGTAGGGTGCAGATATCTCTTCAACGTGAGAATTAGGGGTAACTGTCTTAATTCTTACACTCAATGCCCCGTTTTTGGCCTTTGTTTTTCCAACTTTTTTGGAATGGCCTCTTAGTGATCTTTTTTACCCTTTGGTTCTTCCTCCTTTACTTCAACCTATATACTCAATTGCTCCTTACTGCCTTCCGGAAAAAAGTATCCGTTCCTTTAGCCAACATTCAAGGTTGCAAACTATCTTCTAATTGTTATTATCCACTACTTTCTTATGTGCAGTAGTATCCTGCTGTCTGCAATTTTGCTTTCACTATTCCAATTACTCTTGGGCCAATAGCAGTCCAAAAGTAGGTGAGTGTAGGACAATAAGATATTTTGAGAGAGAGAAAGACCACATTCACATAACTTTATTACAGTATATTGTTATAATTATTCCATTTTATTGTTAGTTATTGTGGTTAATCTCTTATTGTATCTAATTTATAAATTAAACTTTACCATAAGTATGTATAGGAAAAAGCATAGTATAGAATATATAGGGTTCGGTGCTATCCATGGTTAAAGGAAACCATCAAAGGTCATAGAATGTATCTTCCACAGATAAGGGCAAACTACTGTACACTAAGAGTTGCTTGGCAGTCCATAGGTCCTGGACTGCATATGGGTTATCTGCTGATGAAGCAAATATTTTATAGTGATTTTGAAGTGGGGCCTTAATAACACAGATAAATGCTAGTTATGACATTCTTTCTCTGGATCTGCTGCCAAGGGCTACTGGAGAAAAAAAATCATCCCATTCTCCCAATTATAAATAAATAGTAGAAACAAAATACAAGTAATCCTTTCACCCAGTGTTTGTAAAGTATGTCTGTATTATAGGCTGATGGGGGCCTGTTTAAAAATGCATATTCCTGGCTGGGCATGGTGGCTTCTGCTTGTAATCCCAGCACTTTGGGAGGCTGAGGTGGGAGGATTGCTTGAGAACAGGAGTTTGAGATCAGCCTGGGCAATATGGAAAGACCTCGTCCCTACAAAAAATAAAAAAATTAGCTGGGTAGGGTGGCACACACCTGTAGTCCCAACTACTCAGGTAGAAGGATTGCCTGGGCCCGGGAGGTCGAAGTTGTGGTGGGCTGTGATTATGGTACTGCACTCTAGCCTGGGCAACAAAGTGAGACTCTAACTCAAAAAAAAAAAAAAAAAGAAAAACTCATTCAAAACCACCAACTTATATTACAGAATTTTTGCAAGAAGGAAAATAAGATGTATTGCTAATATTTATGATCTATCCCATGATACAAATACCATATATATGTATGTATAAATATATAAATATATAATATACATAATATCATAGTGCTTGACCTTGGAACAAAAGAGGCTCCCAGTGACTAGTAATTATCAGACTTAACAATTTTTTTCAGGTTCATCTTCTCTCCTTGGCCCTATACCCAAACATACAAGTTCAACTCCTCAAGCACCTCATATCCTACATGGAGGAAGATGTTTGTATGTAGGGATAAATAGATGAGTAACTGTTAATGTATACAAAAATGACTTAATGATTAATATTAGGCATGAAACGAATATAAGTATTTATACTCAATATGCCTACAACCAGAACTGACTATGTAATTAAAAAGCCCGGTACAAAATGAAACTGTAAGGCTCTTTGTTTAAAAAGCTTTCAAGATGACAGCAGAGCATTGAACTAAGCACAGCTCCTTCTAAGTGTAGGGTCCCCATGAATCTGAACTTGTCTATAGCATATAAATGTTCTTCCTAGATTTATAATTCTTGTCATACTTAATACATCTATTTTTCTGATTCCTTTGTAATCTGACACTACTATGAAACTTGAATTAATCAAAATACCTCATAACTAAAATGAGATTGTTTTAGCACCCTGTTTTCAGAGCATTCCTAGAAACCTTTTAATTATCAGTGTCCCATGAGGCAGGCATCATCATTATATCCATTTTACAGAGAAGATCACTGAGGCTCAGAAATCAGTGGATCTGTACAAGACCACAAGTCATTAAGAAGCAAAATAACAATTTCAATCCATAAATACAACCCTAGTCTGCTTAATCCAGATCTCTTACTGTTTCCTTCACCCTGCATTTGACAGTATTTGCTGTAAGCTCCTCCAGGGCAGAGCACATGGGTTTTATCTCTTTGCCTCCCACATGGCTTAGCATGTGGCCCCTAACAAGCACTCAGTAAAGGTATGTGAAGGAAGAGCACTTCTCCCTGGAGTGAAAAGAGGGGAGACCCAGTGTCTCTTCCCAAATCCAAGTAGAGACTGGGGAAAGAGCCAAAACTTTCTTCTTACTGGTGCCCACCCAGCCCTGCAGCCACACTCCATGCTTCCCTGAGCATGTCACCTAAGATCATTTTCCCTCTTTGGCTGTATTCATTTGCATTCTTACAGTCTGTGTTGAATTTATATAGCTGTCTGTTTCTAACATTCCCAGCTAGCTGTCATCTTCCCTGTTATCTTCAACCACCAATTTTGCAATTTGCAGTCTTAATAAATGTATCACTATAGCTAGCTATTAAGTCCTTATAATACTTTAAAAAGAATCTGGGCAAGTCCTGATTCTTTTAAAAACACATGGCTGCCTCTCATCCAATCAGCTCATTGCTATTCTTCTTCCCCTCTTCTGGTTCCTCTACTGCAATAAAATGTTGAGACACAAGTTGGTTTTAATTAATTTTTCAATATTTCTCCCAAATTTTAAAAAACATTGAGTAAAAAAAAAAAAAACGACATCCATGTGACACCACACTGTACAACTATTGTGCATTGAATTACACACATACACACACACACACACACACACACGTACATGTTTGCAAGCAGTGTTTTTTTTTAACAGCAATAAATGAGAAAGGAATAATCCTAGTTCATATCATGTTATAATACATGGATCTAACACACTTTAAAAAGATGCAACCTAGACAACAAGGTAAGTATAGTTTCTCTTCCCTGGGGAATGGTTAATATTTACTTTAATGTTATCACCAAAGCTGATGGAAAGAAGAGATTTTCATATACTTGAAAATTTTCTTCTAAGCTATTGAGGAGTTTGCATATTAAGGAAGATGTGTAGGAATAGTGACTGGTGCTTATCAGCAAATTATGGTTGCTGTATATGTACATATATACATATACACACAAATGTATGTAAACATACATACCTACATGCACATAACTATGCTACATATATACATATCTCTATAGATTATATAGATATTTGCATATTTAATGCCTAGGAGTACATCATGGAGTGCTTCCTTGTATGAGTTTGAGAACCTGGAGGTAAGTGCAAGCATATATATGTAGTATCTAGTTTTGAAACTAATTTGGAAAGTAGACATCTCAGGTTTATAAATATATCTCATTTTTCACAGCTTCAGCCAGATTTTCTTTTCTACTTTTTCTTATGGCATTGTGAGAAAATATCAATAAAGTGTAATTATTCCCTTGCTGGGTCCCTTATGTGCAGTAAATTTCCAGATAACCAAATTATATAAATGTTGGAAATGTCAGAGGGAACGTTATTTTGGAGGAGCTGATATTTGCGGTCTTCAAATAATAATTAGATATGGTAATTATCTACAAAATAAAAAAGAATGAAGACTCCCACATCATCTGCATAGAATCTTATAACTCAATTCCAAATGATCTAGGTAATTCTTGTCCCCACCCAATACACTTTGCTTATGGGGAGATATAGTTAAAATGGTTATCCCTTCCAAATCTCATGTTGAAATGTGATTCCCAATGTTGGGGGTGGGGCCTAGTGTGAGGTGCTTGGGTCATAGGGTTGGATTCCTCGTGAATGGCTTGCTGCCCTCTCCATGGTAATGATGCTCGCTCTGCTACTTCACACAAGAGCTGGTTATTTGAAAGAGCCTGGCACCTTCTCTCTCTCTTTCTTCCACTCTCACTATGTGACACACACCTTCTCCTTGCCTTCTTCCAAGAGTAAAAGCTTCCTGAGGCCTCACCAGAAGCTGAGCAGATGTTGGTGCCATGCAGAACTGTGAGCCAAATCAACCTATTTTCTTTATAAAGTATTCCTTTATAGCAACACAAAACAGAATGATACATAAAGGAAGTCTAGTGATTATGAGTATAGCCTTTACTCACAGTCATTCGTTACAGAGTTACACCTTCATACCTAATCACTATGCTTCATGATTATTTTTCAATAAGGCTTGAGTAAATCAACTCTTGATTAAAAGCCCAATATGTGCCTTAACTCATTTATCGATTCATGCTTTTCTTTTTCATAATGATTTTTCTCAGAATGGACTTTTTACTCAAAGAAAGTCAGGGTTAACAATGCCCTAACTGGACAGAGAATACAAGCGAGCAGGTGACAGAGAGGCAGGTACAAGAATGACAATCAGTTTAGAACTAGAGAATGAATGAGATCATAGACATATATAAGAGATATGGGATAGCAAGGAGGAAACCTTCTTTTAAGTCACTAGAAGGGATTTACTCAAAGGTCAGACTCTAATCTGTCCATCACCCAATAGTCATTTTAAGGTCAGACACAGTAGCTCACAACTGTAATCCCACACTCTAAGAAGCTGAGGTGGGATGATCATTTGAGCCCAGGAGTTCAAGACCAGCCTGGGCAACATAGAAAGACCTTGTCGCTACCCTCCCCCCACCCGCCCCCGCAAAAAAAATTAGTCGGGTATGGTGGCATGCCCTTGCAGTCCCAGGTATGTGGGAGGATCACCTAAGCCCAGGAGGTCAAGGATGTGATGAGCTATGATCGTGCCAATACACTCCAGCAACAGATTGAGACCATGACTCAATTTTTTAAAATAGTCATTTTATTATATATGAAGGATCAGAGAAGTTACTTTTTGGACCAAATCTCATAGCCAGTCAAAAGAAGATAAAGAATGCCTGGCACTTTCATCCAATATTTTCCTCTTATTATCGTCCTGTACTGTCTAGTTTTTATTGGATACTCAGTAGTACATTTTTTCCTCTTTCCTACATGAATATATGTAAACTATCTTTTATATTGTATAAGTAATGCCCTGAAAATTTGGCTATTAATTGATCTCTCATAAATCAAATGCTGAAGTGAAGAATAGTTAGACTGATAAACAAGGTAGGAGGGGAAATTAGTACATTTTGAATTTTTAAAAACATATTTAATATATTTTTGAAAAAAGAGAATGAATGCTTTAAAAATTGTTTAAAACAGTATTTTTTTAAAAACCAGTATTTTAATACACTTGAGAGTCTCATATTAAAAGGAGTGCTGCATAAAAAAAGAGTACAAAATAATTGACAAATGCAAATCAGCACCCAATTCCTCAATCTTAGATATTTTATTCCCCTGAGTGTAGTGTTTTCCAAACTGTGTTCCCAGTAATGGGATATTAATAAGTATTCTATCCAAGAATGCTGTACAAGTGAGTGATCAAATGAATTTGGGAAACCTTGAGTTAAATACAATTAAGAAAGCATATTTAATGTAAGATTTCATGGAAACTTTAGTCTGCTAAAATGCATTATGACTATCTCAGAGAGAGAAAATAGTAGTGTTAAAAAGCTACTTAATAAATTTTTTTAAACCTTGAATACCTTCCTTTGTTTTCATTCCCAAGGGCCATTCCACAGGACTGGTATTTAAGGAAATGTATTTGAGGGAACAGCAATCTAATTACACTTTTCGTTAAGTAAGACCACCCATGTATCAGTGGCTCTTAGTGTATCCAGTGCTGGGCTCAAGATATAGCTCCAGGAAACATAATTTTGTTTCTTCTTATCATAGTAAATATCCTTTAGGTAAAAAACCGAGAAGGCCCTATTCATTCCCAGAGGTGAAACAACATTGCTCAAAAGAAATGTTTAAACATTTCACATATCTTTCCCCTCAAAATTATTCAGGCTCTTCCTCCATGTCAGGACTTTCATTAAGTCAAATAGCAATAAGTTTAGACTTTGATCCAAAATAATATTTAGGAAAAAAACATGAACCCACACAAATAAAACTCAAACATGAACAGTTTTAAAAGGCCTTTTACTTGTTAATCTCTATTATTTTTCTAGAATCAACATGAGACTTGTTTGTAAAATTTATCTGAAAAACTTTGTCAAATTTAAGTCTATTCTTCTTGCTCTAAAGTTTCTAATCAATGCGCACGCACACACACACGTACACTGCAGTAGTAATAGAGTAAAAATTTCACCAGGCGCAGTGGCTCAAGCCTGTAATCCCAGTACTTTGGGAGGCCGAGGTAACAGGATTGCCCTAGCTCAGGGGTTCAAGACCAGCCTGGGCAACTTAGTGAGACCTCATCTCTACAATATATTAAAAAAATAAGCCTGGCATAGTAGCGTGCGCTTGTAGTTCCAACTACTAGGAAGGTTGAGGTGGAAGGATCGCCTGAGCCCAGCAGTTCAGTGCTGCCACAGTCGTGAGTGTGCCACTGCACTCCAGCCTGGGTGACAGAATGAGACTTCGACCCCTCCCCCCACAAAAAAATCTGGACTACTGCAGTTTTCAAAAGAACTAGTTATTCCAAGAGTGTTTTTTAAGGTTGAATAAGACCAAGTTTCTTTAATTGGCAACTGAAATAACTGGAGTCCATTACAGGCTCATAGGACCAAATTATGGTTCATACTCGGTTTATCTATGTCAAAGACTGGATGATATAACCCATACAACAAGAAGGCAACAGTAGATAAAAAAGGGATCTTGTGAAGACTAAACTCTGACCTTTTTCTCTTGGTCAGATTCCTAACTAAGAGGCTGATAAGGACTGATGAGGACTCATCAGACAGGGTTTTTAATATCCTGAAGTTTGTTTTCCAAGCTGAGTCTGGCATAACATCATACAACAGATAAAGAAGGAAATAAAAATAATTTATGACCCTGTAAAGCTGCCTCTTGGAGATTCTTGGACTCTGGACACCTTGTAAGATATCTACTTATTCTCTCTGATGTCTACTACCTATGGGACTCCATCTACATATCCAGAAATTTGGAGTTTTTCCACTCACTTATCTCACAAGATCATCTCCTCTACTGATTTTCAAATTCCTTAGATAGGAGCTACAAACTGCCAGTCAGGATCTCTTTGAATTTACCCTGCAAGCCTTCTCTTGGAGATATTCTGCCTTCCTGAACTGATTCAGTGTAAATAAATCTCACATTTATTGACTTATGTTTTTTGTTTGTTTTGTTTTTAGCTTCTGCTTTCCTGAAATGTATATACTGGACACATGCTCTCAAGACCTCTTAGAGCTGTGTCCTGGGCATGGTCACTCATATTTGGCTCAGAATAAGCCTCTTCAAGCATATTTGGCTGAGCTTGGAATTTATGCATTGCTACTTGCTAGATGAGGCAGGGCTGAAAACATGATACAGTTGTGCTGGAGTGTATCTGGATGAACTTGCCAAATCTTTCCCACTGGACCCTGAGCCCTGTTTAACTTTTAATATTCATAACGTTGCACATAGTTGACTCTTACCACATGTTTACTAAAAGAATGAATGTAGTTAAGTTAGAGATTTTAAAAATTCCATTTTGATTAGAAATCAAGTCTCTAATGAAATTTCAAGGCAATAAAGGTGGTTAAGACTTTAATAATAAATGTTGTGAAGACTTGGGGCTAAGAGTACTTACTAGTTAGCAAGATTGACTGACCCATGTTTTCAGATAAATTTAACAGAATTTATGTCACAGAATATTCATGAGGATTAATGAGCTAATTTTTGGAGGTACTTTGAGATCCCTGGAGGAACAATAAAAAGATTTTAAGTAGTTTATATTTAATGAATCCCTATCTCGGTTATTTAACTAGACCTTCATTTCAGCTGCTATGGTATTTATTTTGCTTCATAATAAATAGTTATCCACGTACAACCACCATTATACACAGCACCTCATGTCATAGGTTCAGATTTTATATTCTCTACCTAATGAGGTGCTATAAGAAAACTCTGTGATAGCAGAAAGTTGGATCCTGCAACTTGGCTTGTGTATCTGTAGGATACTAATGGGGAAAAGTCCTCCCTGACCATCGAAGGTAATCAGTTTATCCCCTGAAGCATGGGATCTGATTACCTTTATCTGTGCTTCACATACATGCAGTATATTGGATCTATCATCCTAACTGAAGGAAATTCTGATGTGGTACCCAAGATTTAAAGAATTTCTCCAACTAGAAAGCAAGTGTCACTGAAAGTGAGCAAGCTGTAAGGGAATTGAAGGAAGAGATGCACTCTAATATTCAGAAACTCAATAACCTAAGAAATAGGAAGTATTTTGTATTAATATTTGAAAAAAAATCTATCTGATACTATGTAATTGAAAAGAATTTTCAAACTTTTAAAAACGAGGTCCTTTTAAAAATACAATTTCAAGGTACTAGATACCCAGATGTCAACTCACTCATCCATCATTTTGTTCCTTAAACATGATGTTAAAATGTTTTTCAAATAGACCAGATTAAAGAAGCAGAGATGGGCTGGGATTATGAAAAAAGTGGCAAAGGGTAGTGATTCCAGATGCCACAGGATGAAAACTGACCAATGCACTTTTCAGAGCCTCAATCAGATAGAAACAGGCTCAAATCCAAATTCGAATACTCTCCCACTATGTGATGAGGGACAATTACTTAGGTTTTTTTAAGCCTCGGTTTTTACCTCACAGCACATAACATACTTTTTTTTGTTTCTTCTCTCTTCAATTGCTCTCCTAGGTGTTCATGTCCTTCTCTGAGACTAATAAAGCAGTAGTTAATTGCTAATTATTTTTAATGCTACTTTTTGTTTTCTTTTTCATTTGCCTGCTGACATCTCAACTTTCCCATCACTCTCTAACCTTTACCCTGCCTCTGTCAGTTAAATATTTTCATTCCAAAGGAATGGTAATTTTATTTATTTTTTTTTTTTTTTTGAGTTGGAGTCTCACTCCGTCGCCCAGACTGGAGTGCAGTAGCCGCTCCCGGCCACCGCAGCCTCGACCTGCTGGGCTCCGGCGATCCTTCCGCCTCAGCCTTCCAAGTAGCTGGAACTACAGGCGCGCGTTACCACGCCCGGCTAATTTTTTGATTTATTGTAGAGATGAGGTCTCGCTTGCCCAGGC
>CAUYQG010184503.1:0-27630 GCA_963574415.1 Tarsius wallacei
GTTAGGGGATGAGGGAAGGAAGTCTAATTTAATCCCAGGACTATCAGCAATAACACAGAATTAAGTCCTAACAGTCCCTACTTTGTGAATTTTTTCAATAATATACTTTTCAAAAAATAGACCAGAGAAAATAACAAGGACCCAAGTTGCATTTTGGTCTGAGAAAGTGGGTCTGGTGGTAGCCAGAGAACTGAGGTTGGGCTGCCTCTGACGTTAGAAACCTTTCTAGGATCACATTATAACCAGAGATAAAATTCATGGTGGTATCTGGACAACGGGAGCATCTGGCAGTCCATGCCGATTGTAGCCCTGGACAGTAGAATTCTAGGTTAGCTCATTTTTCTGGCCTCAGATCCGATGAACCAAGTGAAAGATTTAATTGAGCCCCCAAAAAATCAATTCCCCTTTTAATTTTAATGAGATCTTTCAACTGGTGAGAGCACTGCAAAATGAACTTCATCCCTTGTTTGCAATATTAAAGGGAAAATTATTGTAATTAGAAAATAATGACTGTACATTGTTCTGAAATTCCCCTCCTGAATTATTCACATGGGCAATGCTGCCCCCTAGTGGTATCCTTAGGGTGTCAGTACCATGCGTAGGCGTTTTCATTTTCTCTCTCTTTGGAAGCCATTTTTCTTCTTTAAAATATTTACCTTGGTGGACCTTTGCTTATCTCCAGCAGGGACTGTTAGGACTTAATTCTGTGTTATTGCTGACAGTCCTGGGATTAAATTAGACTTCCTTCCCTCATCCCCTAACGGAGTCATCCCATTTCCACTTTTAAAAATTAAAAAACAAAGGTAATGTGTTTCATCACAGAATGCGATTTGCACTCCAGCATAGAAGACAAATTCTATCTAAGCTAATACTCTCTGCCTGGACCGTTTTTCTTGCTGCTGTAAAATTGAGCGAGCTTCGTAAAGGAACATGGATCCGGCTTGTAAATGAGGTTGCTGGGGGAGTTAAATTATAAATGATAGAAAAAGTTAATCTTTCTTGGGCTAAAAATATAATAAATCTCTGTAATTAAGGTGTTTCAATTTTTTCTTCCCAAGTTGAAATTGGATTTCACATGTGGAAAGATGAAATCACGTGGGCATACATAAAAATGTATCAGAACTGTGTGAGAATTACCTAAAAAGATATTGAGAAACACAGCAGACCTGTACATAGGCAGGCAAGCTTTGGGAATTTTAGAGTGTGGGGCTCCTAGTTTGTAATTCACGTTTTGCTTTAGGTTGTAATTAATGTAAATCTTCCTTTCCAAATAACAAGCAATTTCAGGCAGGGGATTTGGGTCATCGTCTTTGTCTCTCCAGTAGCAAACAGAATCGTGCTAAACTGGGAAATCCTATTTCATGACTTAAGTTGATATTACTGAGCCTTGGAGCTCATTTATAGCTGATAAAAGGTACAAAAGTGCCCTTAGGAAAAGATGAAGAAGTGACTCAACGGCTCTCCCTGGTCAGGAAAGACCAGGAACGTTGTTGCTATCCTGTAAGAGTGGCTGTACACACCTGTGCATTTCCTGGATAAGAATCAGAAGGGAATCCCTCTACCTTGGCGTCCACAGGTTAAAAAAAAAGAAGCAGTTTACCAAATTTACATGCCCACACTGTAATTTGGGATGGGTGACAAAGAAAAGCAACAGACTCAAGGTCCTTATGATGTTCTGCTTAAGTACTAGGGAGTTCCCTTAGGTTGTGACAAGCTAGGAAAGTTTCCATAGTTACTGGATTTCTCAGGATGCTAAACCATGGTCCTGAAGGCCTGTTGCTTCAAATTCCTAGGAGACAGATGAAAAAGCAAGTGAAAACCAAAGTTGATGAACAGCTTACTTCCAAAATATTGAGAAGATCAGATGAAATTGGATCGAAAGAAACTTTGGTGACCTGTCTGTAACTCCAAACATACTCCTTGACCATGAACAACAGGGCAGGCAGGTACAGGGTCCCCATCCCATCACCTGCCCTGAGCTTGGAGGCCTAGAGCCAAGTCAGAGGAGAGCAGAGCAGAATGTTTTCCTTGAGAACGTGCTTCTCTCAACATATTCACTCAAAATCATGACTACTCAGACACAAACATGGCGGAATGGGCCAAGTAGCACCCTGTGGGGCACATGAGGTGTTGAAGGTGTGTGTCCCCGGAAAGGTGCAAGTCCCCTGGGTCAGGGAATTGTCCACAAAGCAGAGCATGTGGCAGTCAAGACTGAATTAAGAGTGTCAAATAGGAGGTGGGCATGGGTCTGGTATGTGGGGGTATGCTACCACAGGCTGGAACTATTGTTGAAATTCTCTGCCCCAAACCACCAGGTGGGTGACAGGGAGAACCTGAGAAGCCATATAGTCACAGCCTGGAGAAATACATGGTTGACCCTACATCTCTGAAAGGATCAGGGGATAGAGAAAAAGACAGTGTTGGCTCCCACCTCCTCCCAAGACAATGCACCTCAAATCCAGTGAAAGGGCACATCACAGCAGATATGCAGAGTAAAAGCACATGCTGGTGTTGTTTGCTTGTTTAGAAAACTGGCACCTGCGATAGTATGTCAATAGTGATGGCTCTATACGCCCAGAGAAGACAGCGACAAGAAGGCAAACTGAGATGAAAAATAGCAGGGTGACAAGTTACAGAGGCGACACTGTGAAATTAACATGACCTGCTTTAGGCAAAGATTTCAGAAGAGTAGCTTTTGAAAGAAAACCCTTTGCCGTGGTGAAGAACATATCTGGAGCTGCAGGAAAACAATCCCTGGTGGGACGTGTGAGAAGTCCTGGCAGAATGCATAACATAGGAACATGTAGGCACATCGGCAAAACAAAGATAGAGGACAATGTGAACAGCAGACCAAGAGCACAGTGCTCGACGTGGGCAACCAGAACATTCGCCCATATAGCGAGACGCATGCCTTAAGTCAGCGTAACTCCAGAGTCCAGATTGACCACCTGAGCATGCAGACTGCCATGTCCTTTTTGTACACGATTCCCAAGAAATAACACCTGGCCTTCCTTGAGTAACGTTCTTCTCAGAAGGATGAGGTCAGGGGTCTGGGCTCAGCCAGGTGTTGGGATGGCCCCTGTCTCTCCACTTCTTTCATGGTCTTGCCCTTGCCACGAGCTCTCCAACAAGGTACGGGGCATTTTATGTTGCAGCTCAGGGCTCAGGCTGCCGGGTCTTGACGCTGAGGCCTAAACCATACTGAAGTGTCACTTCCTCTGGATTTCACTGGGCAAAGCTTTTACATGACCAGCCCAGGTTCAAGCAGAGAGAACCACATGAGGTTGTAAACACTTGAGGGCATGGTTCTTGGGAGTCTCCTGTAACTTATACCCACAGCCATCCTGGAGCTGTGCTGTGCACTCCCCAGTGAAGCTCAACAGTGAAACTCTCCAGAAAGGAGCTGCAACCTGTGCCCCTGGGGGTCACTTTGATCATGATGACCATGGAAAAAAGGGAAAACTGAGGCGGGGTTGGACTGTGTGCAGCTCCTCTGGTTGGATGAAGCTGTGGTTTGCACTTTGAAGCATGGAAGTTTCCTTCTCATGCCACAAATGAAAGCAATGATCTGCCTGCTTGCTCCCTGCACATCCCTAAGGACCGAGAGGGTCACGCCCTTCCTCACTGTTGGGTTCATCCTGCTCTGGAGGCCCAGCCCAGCAAGGCTGCCAGGTCTGGGTGATGAGATGACTCATCAGGATGGGTAGGCAAAGAAGAGTTTCAATGCATCGGGGCCCTTGGGGATGTGCAGAGACGGGGGAAGCCCAAGGTGAGTAACATCTGGCATTCAACGCCTATTGATCTGGTAAGAGCCATGAGACAACAACACCACCACCACCAACATGAATGAGAAGCTCTGAGAAACGTAGCTAGAGCACAAAACTACGTTCAGGAGCTGTAAAGTAGACTCACTTATGGATTTTTCAATTAAAAATAAATTGCTTAACAGATGAAGTGAGAGATGGTCACAGGAGATCATTGATTTACAGACCTGGTCAAGTCGAGGGAGCATTCTACAGCTCCGTGAGTGCATGAGCACACACACGCCCTCAGAACTGTGAAAGCCATGAGGGAAATGCAAGTTTAGAGGACAGATTCAGGGCTCCCAGGCATTCCAAAAGGCAGACACAGGACAACAGGTGGAGGAAAAGTCACTCTCAATGATCTGGCGTGAGTAGCGAGAGGTGCTGTGGATTGCCAGGTGGGTCTAATGGTAAAAGGGACTTTGTTGGACACACTCATAGCCTAAAAGTGCAGCACCCAAGGGGACACCCTACTGTTCCATAGGTTGCCAAGCCTTGTGCTCTGACAGACACAGATGTCAGGTGACAGAGATGAGCTTAATGAGCTAAAGAAAGCCAAATACTCCTCTCCAAAATACAGGAGGCTATTGAGCTGAAGAAGGCTGAGAGGCAGGGGAACACTCTGACCTTCTTTCTGGGACAGTGTCATAGAATCACACCACTGTCCACTCACCCTACACAGTAAGGCCAGACTTCCATGCCAAGGTTTGCAGTGGGAGAAGGGAGAGCATTTATTTGCAGGGCACCAAGCAAGGAGAAGAGGACAGCTCACACTTAAGACCCAGCCACCCCGATGGCATATAGGAAAGGTTTTGAAAGGCAGGGAGTGAATTTCAGGAAAGCAGAAGTTACAGGCAAAATTGTAAATCCACACGTGGAGGTGATACGCTGGCTTTGGCCTAAGAGAGCAGGATGTCTTGAAGCGGGGGTGTACAGGTCATGGGTGGAGTCAACAATTGTCTGATTTGCAATTGGTCAAGGCTGTAAAGTTTTGTCTAAAAATGTGGGATCAGCAGAAAAGCACATTAGCTCTGGCTTGTGGGTTTGGCCTCCTCCAGGAACCCCAGGAAACAACTTAGAACAGAGAACGAACCAGGTGCGGTGGCTTACACCTGTAATCCCAGCACTTTGGGAGGCAGAGGTAAGAAAATTGCCTGAGCCCAGGGGTTTGAGATAGCCTGGGCAACTTGGCAAGACCTCGTCTTTACAACAAATTAAAAAATCAGTCAGGCATGGTGATACGTTCCGGTTGTTCCAGTTACTTGGAAGGCTGAAGCAGAAAGATCGCCTGAGGCCAGCAGGTTGAGGCTGCAGTGGTCCTGAGTGTGCCACTGTACTGTAGCCTGGGGGGGCTGGCTGCTCCCTTCCCCACCTCCAGGAAAGGACAAGGCAGGAAACAAAGAGGTGCAAACATGCTTGGGGTTAAGTGAGACTCCAACTCAAAAAAAAAGAAGAAAAAACAGAGAATGGGGGTTGGCATTCCATCCTCTGCTCCCCCTCATCTGAGGTCTACATGAGCAGGTCTGCTTGGGGGTGGAGTTCTGGGTTTCTGACACTCAGGGATGGATGTTGAGATGTTGTCTCTTGTTGCTTCAGAGAACATCCCACCACTGTGACTTCCTGGTGACTGTCTTAAGCTGCTGTCACCTTCTTGCAAATCTGGCTTCTCATTTACTTCTCAGGGCTGGCTGGGTGCCTGGAACTTTTTGTGAAGGACCCAAGGCTTTCCTTTATTTCCTTGCTTTGGGGCGGAGGTGGGAACAGGCTCCTAAGGAGGTCCCTGCTCCCTCTACAGTGATTTACACCTGCCCTCTCCCTCCTAAAGATGAGTACTTCCCAATGGGTGCTCATCAGCTTGGAGACAGCGGTGCCAGAGGGTCCAGGAGCAGGCTCAACTTTCCCCGCAAATTTACTTTCCCATATCCTCCCCCCTTTCTGAAGCCTGAAGATGCTCTTTTCTTTGTCTTGTCACTATGTAGGATTTATGTCTCTTTGTTAAAATACTATTAAGTAAAGCCTCTAAGCCACTGCCTTGAGAGAGAAGCACATTTGAACTGAAACCTCCCCACGTGATGGACGGCAAGTGTTAAACTCCTGGTTTTTCTCTCACCAATTCAACTTGGTTTTCAGGAGATTGTCTCTACTAAGAATCTACGAGTGAAAGAAAATAATGGCATTTTCCACCCTACAGCACCGAGGAGGCCAGGGAACGTCACCCTCCAAATACGACTCCCTGGTATGATGCATCTTCTGAATTAAAGGCCCTTGGATGCCAACAAAGGCAAGGAGGGTTTTCCCTGATTTGCATGAAAACTGGACCCAGGGAGGAGAACAGATGTGTTCCTTCCTCTCCCTGGTCTCTCATTTCTGTTGCAGAAAAGAAGATAGGAATGTAACCATGTCTGATGGGGCCCTTGCACCCCCTACTGGTGTGGTGTTGTTGGCTGCCTTGGCACCCAGCCCAAATCCTAAGGCTGTCCAAAATCAGTCACCTTAGTATCACACAAAAAGACACTTGTCATTTTGGAGAATCCAAGGGTTTCAGGAGATGCGTGCCAGGAAGCAGGGTGAAGACCAAATAGACATATAAATTTTTGTAGAGACGGGGGTCTTGCTATGTTGCCCTGTCTGGTCTTGAACTTCTGGCCTCAAGTGGTCTTCCTGCCTCAGCTTTCCAAAGTGTTGAGATTACAAGTCACCACACCAGGCCCCAAATATATATTTCTTATTATAAATCACAATAGTGCACTATCTTTTGTTCATCTCTTCCCCAGAGGTGGGTACCCTTGTCAGTGATTCTCTGGTGACTTACAGAAACATCTGGCCCCACAGAGACAAGCCTATGGATGGACACTTATAAAGGGTAGAGGATACCCACCAGATGTGTAGACATGGATGATGCTGAGTGAGATCTGTTGGAGGATCTCCTGTGGCCCTAAATGCCCTCATGGGGAAGCAGGCTCCACACTCAGAATTCAGAGCAGCTCTTGGCAGCTGGACTCCATCTCAGAGGATAAGTGGACATTGCCAGCTACCCCACCCTCACCCGGCAGCGAGGGCTTCCATCAGATTGGCCACCCCCTTCCCCACCTCCAGGTAAGAACAGGGCAGGAAACAAAGAGGTGCAGACGTGCTTGGGGCCTGCATCTGTTCCAGTTATCTCCTGCTGCAAAACACCATGCCCAGGGTGCTGGGGCTTAAAACAACGGTTAAACGACTGTTAGAGGAGGCGCTTTTTTGGGACTGAGCTCCAATGGGCCAGACCAGACTAGACCATACCAAAATGGAGTCACAGAGGCTAAGTTCCACGTCACCAAACCCAAACAAAATCACGTAGCTGACATTCTGAGGAATCTGGAGGAAAGGGGTCATAGCAAAGTGGCTAGTCTTAGCTGGCATGTGAAGGGAGGCCCCTCTGCCTCTTCATTTATAAGAAAGTAACCTGGCGTCAGCCAAGCGGGCATTTTTCTGTTGTTCCTGTTTCCTTGTCCCTACCTTAGAAAATCCCACTGTCCTACCGCTGCCCAGTGGAGCTTTCCTTCTGTTTTGCAGAATGGAGGTTGTCTTGATGCATGAATTGCAGGTAAAAGCCAATTGGAATCTTTACATTTGTTGTCATTTTGTCTTCTGGCACAACCATGAGTATTTATTCTGGCCATGAATTTGCAGTGCTTGGTATAGATGGCTTTGCAGCAGCCCTGGAAGATTGGGGGTCCACTTTGGAGCCAGCTTCCCTTCAGGGCTGAAAGTGCCACCCGCTGTTGGCTGGGAGGGAGCTGGTGTGGTAGCCTGGGGTCCTGGCTTCTCTCCATGATCCAAGTGGGTGTCCTCATGCATGGTAACTGACTTCCAGAAGCGACATCCTGAGAGAGCCAGGAGGAGGTGCATAGAGCCTTCGTGATCTGGGCTCAAGTCAATGGCTTGGCTTTGCTGCACCCTGTTGGTTGAGGCAACCACGGAGGTCCACACAGGCCAGGGGAGGGGACACAGCCCTGACCTCTTGACATGACAGATGACCAGCCATCTTGTGAGGGGAGTGTGATGCTCGGAGGTCAAGCAGCCTGACAGGAGTCCGGTGTGTACGTTGAGGAGCACTGTCACTGGGGAGTGGACAGATGCCTTCCTGTTCCTGGCTGGAACTGAAAGACTGTGTTCGGAGCATCTCCTGCAGGACACCAGCAAGTGTGGCACTTGCAGTTGCTGGAAGGCCAGGTTCTCCCCAGCGAGAGTAAACCCCCGAGCAGAGGTGGGGTCTGTGTCTCTGCTCTTCCTCACCCGTTCAATCAGAGCTTCCTGTTTCTCTCCACCCCAGGGGAAAGGCTTGTACCTTGCTCTGTGTGATGGAACAGCTCTCCTTGATAAGAAGGGACCCCTGGGAGCAGTTGGTCTCCCCAGCTCAGCAGGGATCTGACCCGCTTCAGTGACAGATCGTCTCATGTATGTACACACCACCCCGCATTGTGTTACGTGTCTTGACCACCCCACTGGAGAGGGGCTGGGTAGAGTGTGGAATGGGATAATGGTGAGGACCCTAGGACCCAGGAGCCAAAGACCACACTAGCAGGCAACCTGTGTGTTCCTGGGTTCTCTGATCAGTACAGAGCTGGGTTCCTTGTAGCCACTAAGTGATCAACACTGCTGCTCTTACCCAAACCTCTCAGTGAGTCAAGGTCATGTTCACAATGCTCACAGCAACATCCTTCACACCCCAGAGTCCTCTCACTTGTGTCAGAAAATTTGCAGCCTGGCCCATAAGAATGCCATCCGAGGATGGGATTCCTTCCTGTCCCACTTTCCCCAGTGGCTGCAGTTTGAGATTCCGGGTGGCAGGGGTAGGGAGAGCTTGCAGTCACAGCCACTGCCAGCTCTAGCCTGTAGCCCAGGTTCAGCCTGGCCCGGTCTTTCCTCTGCTGGCCTCTCTTCCTGCTGATTTCTTTCCTGTACCTCACCCAATCCAGGGTCCCCAGGCTCACTGAGGAACTGGAGCAGGAAGCACAGCCTATGTGTCCAGTCGTTGATGAGCCAGACAAGGTTTGCTGCAAACATCCAGGCCACAGTGACTTGGAAAGGGAGCATCTACGTCTTCTGAATCACAGTGACAAATTACTACTGGGACTTCTTGTCTGCAAATAAAATTGAGAGCAAGTGACCCTGGTGCACTGGCACGATCTCCGCTGACACACAAAGGGCTTACACTGTCCTGGCTGAGGACACAGGTGGCTAAGGATCACTCTGCCCAACTCTGCCCACAGCAACTGAAGTGACAGTCTCTGAATCCAAGACTTGAAAACATTCCCTGAATCTTAACATACTGTGAATTCCAGCACACACAGCCTAGGATAGTACCAAAGCAGTTTCCTGAGCTGCTGTTACTTCTCTGCCCACTTGGCAAACTTAACTTTGATTGAAATTATGGCCCAAACAGACCTGATTTCTGCCCTCAGCCGGAATCAAACAAACAATTGTAGGAAAATGCATCACAAATCATGACTAACCTTACTGAGTGATTACTATGAGTCAGATGTTGTTCTAAGCACGTGGTATTTACCAGCTTATTTGATTCTCACAACAATATGTTTTATTATTATCTCTGCTTCACAGATGATGAAACCCAGCATATGAGGCAGGTTATTTTAGGGTAGGTTAGACATAGATAGATACGTTTCTTGTGGGCAGTTTTAGAATGGGGGAGGTGTTCAGACATTTTTTCTTATTATTGGCACATCAGACCTGACCACCCTGCAGGCTAGAATTTAGACACATCAGTGTAGCCCATCCTTTCATTCAGGATTAACAATAATAATCACTGTAAAAGTCTATCAAGTTCCCTGTCAAAGACAAATGCTCAAGCCTATCCCTTAGCTTATCAAAGGTATAGAAATGGTCATCAGTCCACCTTATAGTTCATAGTTAACATAATAATCACCGTAAAAGCCTGTCAAGTTACCCACTTCTGAGCTCATCAAAGGCAGGGAGATGGCAATCTCTCAGAAGCAGATGCCTACAGTCTACTCTTTAGCATAATAATCATTGGGTAGGTGTATCAAGTTTCTTTTTGTAAAAAGTCACATAACCTCTGTGATACTAAACCCAAGGGTGGGTCCTCAGTCTTGGCCTCTCCCACTTAGCAACTACAGCCTCCACAGCTGACTCCATGAAGCTCCACTTCCACCTCCGTGGCTAGGTGCCAGGCATACCACCTGCTGCTTTTCCCTCCACCTCTGTTCCCCTTTTGTCTGCTCGACTACCTCCTTCTCTTTCTCAACTCCTGAACCTTGCTGTGCTGGCTCACCCCTGTACCTCTTGTCCTTTTATCCGTGCTCACTTCCTTGGTGACCTCACCAATCTCAAGACTTCCAAAAACTCTCCATTGTGATGATTCCAATTTCTTTATCTTGGATTTTGACCTCTCCTTCAACCCTGGAGGAGTGATACATCCAGCCACACACCCAGCATTTCCATTTGGATGAATATCTGCAGGGTGTCCTGTCTAAAGCAAAGCTCTGTCCGCCCTGCCCTGCAAGCTGACCTGCTTATTCTCCCACCTACCCTGTCTCACAGTGGCCACTCTCTCCTTCCAGTTGTTTAGTTGTTTGGAATCATCCTTGACTGCCCCCTCTCTCCCACTGCACACCCCATCCTTCAGCAAACTGAGGATCCCTGTTCATTAAAGATGTCTGGAATCTGTCCACTTCCGGCACAGAACCCCAGCACCTGGTCCAAGCTGGATCACTGCAGGGACTGCCGGCCCTGTCCTGGCATCCCTGCTGCAGTTGGGGGTATCCTGGCAGTGCTCAGGGGTGTGGATCTGCCATGGGCTAGAGCTCAACTTACAGACTCAACTTCTGCTTCTGCCTCTGCAACATGCCTCTCTGGGGTCATCACTTAGGCCTCTTTGGATGAAGAGTGAGCCTGACACTGGCTTTTCCCCTCAGAGTCATCCATGTAGGTGAAGCGTTTGGACTTGGGCTTGACACATATTTCACGCTCTATCATGCTGCTATCATTATTAAAACAAAAACTAAAGTATGTGACTCATGGCTCAAACCCTCCAGTGGCATCCTGGTCAGAGTAAACAAACCCCATACAGTGGCCCCTAGGGCTTCACTGCTCACCTCTTCCTGGTTCTTTCCTCATCAGCCACATCCCACACTCACTCCTCAGAACATGCCAGCTTCCTTCCTGCTGCCTCCATCCTGTCAGGCCTTGGCCTAGGGACTCTTGCCTGTACTGTTCCCTCTGCCTAGAACTCTCCCCGGAATTGTCCACATTTCTTCTTCCTCTGCACTATAACTCAGCTCTTTCTGTGACATCCCTCTCCAGTGTGACCCCTCTGAACCAACTCTTTCCTCTCTCTGTACAGACATCCAGTGACGTCAGCTGGCCTCCATGTGGGTCTGTCAGTCCACCCAACTGCCTTCTCTGTTCCCATCCAGTGATGTTGAGGGTGACTGGCGCATTCTGGGGGGACCTCAGCGAGGTCACTCAGTTCCTGCCTGTGCCCCAGGGAGGGGAGGGGCACCATACACTGTCAGCCCATGAAAAATGATTTGTTTATTTCAGTCATTGATGATATCCTTTGTTCACTGATCCCCAAGTTTTTTGGAATAAAACCTTTTCTAAGCTAACACAACGTCATTCAAGTGACTGCATTTTCTTAAATTTTGATAAGAAAATCACACAGGAAGTAGATTTGAGGATTTGTATAGCTGTGTCTGCCATGACTTCATGACCATGACTTCATGGACTTTCACCCTGACCCTTCATTTCTTGCTGCAGATCACAAATTTCTGCATCCTATCTGAATGAGTCCATTGAGAGTGGCTTTCTGGTGCAGCATCCATTTCCTGGACACCATGTCTCAACTTGTTTATAAAATAAAAACGTGAACTCTTTCAAGACATAACAGAAACGTCGTTTGTTTAGGACTAATGGTTTGTTTTGTCAATGATGCCTTGATTCTGCTGAATCTCTGACCCTCCCAGGCGAGTCCTGGACCAAACATGAAGGTGGCATGGTTGGCTGTTAGAATCTCCGGTGGTCTGCTGCCCATCTTCCATCACGGGCACTCAGCCAGGGCCTGGCTTGCTGCCCAGTTGGTGGCCCACTCTCATTGGCAGGAAGAAATGAAACTGGCTTTTGTTCTGAATGTCTGAATCTGAAAGTACGCATTTTGGAAAGAGTTCTTATTCATCCAAATACTTCTTATTTTAAGGCAAGAATTGTCATTTTTGCTTTGTTCAGTTCATTTTTACATTTTGTCCAGATTAGTGGTCCTGTGGGTTTGCAAGAAAGTCCACCCAGTTTATGGAAGAATGTATGATAACTTTATCCTTATTTTTTAAAATCTAAGAATAGCAAAGGAACTAAACTTTGGTAACATTTAAACGGGGGTTGACCCTTGTGCCTCCATGTGGGTGTGTCACCTGTGAGGAGGTGGGCTCGGGGCATCCTGAGGGAAGAGAAGGGCCCAAGGAGCAGCTCCTGGCTGAAATGGCAGTGTGGTGTGCATGCCGTGGGCGACGTGTGTGATGTGTGACGTGTGTGAGCCACAGGGTGTGTGTGCATGTGTGTGTGTCTGCATGTGTAGACATCTGTGTTGAAGGCAGTAGTGAGGAAGGGTAAGGTTTATATTAGAAAGTTTGGCTATGGGCATAAAGCAAGATTTTTATACCTTGACAAAGAATCTGGGTTTTATCTGGAAAAGGCAAGAAATGCTTCAATTGGACAAGTCCAGCCCTACCCCTACCATTAAAAAAAAAAGCATTCTAGCAGAATTAAAGAGAAGAGTTGGGAGGGCATGATGGAGCTGGGGGCTCACGTCATGGTCTGGACTGAAGAAAGGATACTGGGTTGATTAGTGTGGGAGGGCTAGTGTAACCCATTGGGACTCATGCAGTCATGGCTCTCTGTCTGCCCCTCCCTTCCTACACCCACACCCCGTGTGGTCCAGGCCTCAGTGGGCTCTGTGGGTCTGTGACTCGCTTTGGCCCATGGTATGATAGCGAAGATGATGAGATCTGAGGAGTGGCTGTGTGGAGCCCGCCCTCTCTTGCTGCTCTTGGGACTCATCACTTCTCCAGTGAAGAAGTCAGAGCATCCTGTTGAACATGAGAGATCATGTGACCCCATCGTTCCTGTAGCCAGCCTCCTGCCACCACAGAGGTAGAGCTATTCACTGACCTGGGCGGGTGCAGGTGCGTGGGCGACCCCAGTCTGTGCTGGCCGAAGCCCTGCTCACAGAGGCCAATCCAGATCGTCAGTTCACATCATCTTGAGCCAAATAAAAAGAAAGAGGCTGTTGTTCTAAGCCACTTAACTGTGGGATCCAGCAAAAGTTGACTGGTAAACCATAAGCAGGAAACAGCAGAGACAAGGCTCACAGGTGCTGTCTCTGCAGGTGGCTGGATATTAGGGGTTCACTAGAAAATTGATCATGGCAGCCCTGTGTTCTTGAACCTGGGCATCATGAGGCCATCATGGTCACCTTTGAGAGCCAGGGTAAGAAGGAAACCCCAGACTTTAACCTTGTGGCTCACCATGGGGACTTCATGATGGAGCCTGCTTTTCCGAGCGTGTGTGTTGGTGTCAGGGCCGGGCTGCTCTGGGATAGATGTGTGACATATCCATCTCCTTCATGTGATTCTTCATCTACGCAAGCTCTCTTCTCTCCAGTGGCAAATCTTCAGGACACGAGATGCAGAGCAGAGTGCTGGGCCCTGTCAGACACTCAGTGGTGTGGTCTCTGGGATGTCAGACATGGGACCCCCTCAAACGCTCAGAAGCGTGGTCCACGGATGCCAGATGTAGTCCTTTGGCATTAGGAAAGTTGGCTGAACTTCTCTTTTATTAAACTCCATGTAGTAGTAATTAGAAAAACAAAAGCAAAATAAAGCCCAGAGTTGACAACTATGTACTAAAGACCCTCTCATGCCACAGTTATTGATACCAGGCTGTGACTGGGGGAGCGGAGCCACCACGAGTGACGTGGAGAGGGATTATGTAGGGGTGACATCTGCTGTGTTTGCCTCAGCTGGGGGAGACGTCCTGAAAGATGGCTACCTCCAGATCTGGTCGTGGGTGGCAGGGAGCAGTGGAAGGAAAGCGGGAGACTCTGAGGACAAGCCAAGCCTGTGAGGACTGACAGGGACCCATGCTGGCCACTCACTGCCTCCAACCTCATCGCCATGAGGGACCTGGAGCAAGCTAGTGCCCTCAGCCCCAGAGCCGCACACCTGCCCATCCCCCTCCCTCACCCTGCCCCATTATTGTGCATGCGCCGGAGGTGGGTGAGCTGCGGCCACGCCCAGGCTCTGCACCCACCTTCCACGCACTAACCTTCTTGTCTCCTGCATGTTTTCTTGAGATCAGTCCCAGAGTGGACTCAGGCAGGGAAGGCTCCTCTACCTCCCATGGGTGCTGTGAGGAAACTGGCCTGGGCCAGCGATTACAGAGTCTGCCCCTTATCCCTGAGTTGACAAAGGGGATACCTTTGAGTTGGATGTCCGTGTACATGAGGTGGTGACACAGACTCTCTCCTTGACCAAAGTGCAGTCAGGGTCTTCTTTTCTTGACTAGGCTTTGTCCTTTGGGCTTCTGTGTTCATCTTTGCCCAGTTTGAGTTGGCATATGTACCATATTTCACCTTACACCCGTTTATCTGCACTTAGGGAACCAGCCATGATCCTTTACCCCTGACTTGACCTTTGGAGCCTTGACGAAAGCCTCTGTGTCTACACACACATCCTTGTGGACGTTCCCTGGACTCCTGTCCCTGTTTCCCTCCTGATATCCTCCCCAGAGGCACCGCTGCTCCCTGCATTCCTCTTACCGGATGTGGGACCTGAGCCCCAGACACACCTCCCCTGCTCTCTCCAGCCCAGACCCAGGTGTACCACCCTACCCATCCCTGGACACCCCTACAAGGCTTCTGCTTCCCAACTCCCTCACGTCACCTGTGACACTTCCTTTAGCACACCTGGTGCCACAGACTAGCTCCCATCTCCTCTTTCTCCACTCTCATCTGCCCTTCCAGTGGTTGGAGAGCTACATTGATACTCCAAGTTTCCCCGAGTCATGTATGAGAAGGTGAGCTAGTGATTTCTGTTTTCATCTTTTTTTGTTGTTGTTTTAATGATATGCCCACCGTTCTATTCTCATTTTTGTCCATGTTTGCACATGACAGCAAAGTCCTCAAAGGAAAATGAAAGATGAATTCTGTGACTTTTCCTTATGATGTTAGAAATCTTAAAGAGCTTCTTCAAAAATTAACTAAGTCAGGTTATTATTTCTCTTTGAGCGGACTAACTTGCATTAACATAGTTTCACACTCATCTGCCACTCTGCCTGTTTGTGGGATCTTCTGATCAGCTCACTTACAATAGAGGAAATGTACTTCACGGGGATCCGCAGAGATGAACGTAGTAACTGAATCACAGTAAGCAGTTCCAAGCTCTGCCTTAGTGACAAAGAGAACCACAGCCACATGGTTGGCCCCTTGTCCTTCCCACATCAACACAAGAGTAGATTCCACACCTGTGTCTAAGCATCATTGCCTCCCACTCAGGATTCAGCAGTTCACTGAGAAGCAGTTGTGTCCTAGCTCCCAGGGGCAGGTCCTTGCTGGGCTGCATTAGAGGACAGCAGTGGGAGGTGCAAGTGGGGAGCTGGGCTTGTCCCCTTCAGGACACCTGCCACCTTCTCAGGATGGTGCAGAGGGGCTGCGCCGGGCTACGGGCATTAGTGCTTTCTGAATCTGTGGAAGAATTTATGGGTTGCTTCTTAGTCAGACATAGGTTCAGACCATGAGCTTCTTAGTCAGATGTGGGTTCAGACTCTGTTTCCTTCCAGTTAAAATGTTCTCTTTCTTGTCTTCATAAAGCCCATGCATGCAAAGAATCCAAAAATAAATCAAGTAATGAATGTCACCTTCATTCCCTGTTGCCTTTCAGCCCAATCAGAGAAAAATTCCTTCAACAGAACCCCTTAACAGTCACTGCTCAGCACCTGTTCCAGGAATATTAAACAGGCAATTTTGTCCCTTTCGTCCCTTCTCGCTCACGGGATGGCCCAGGTCTGTCAGCTCTGGATCTGGTCACTTCCTGCCCAAACCACCTTCCCTAATGGTCTGTGCTGTTGGCCTAGAAGGAAAATGCTATCCATGACTGTTTGGTTCCTGCAGACTGCAAGCCACAGAGGTCAAGCATACTTGGAGCTGCTTTATGGGTTCCGTGTTTCCAGACTCCTCTGAATGCACGAGAATGTTGACCGGTGGCACACAGACCACAGGACTCCGCTCTTACCAAAGACCCTTCAGCACTTTCCTCTGACACCCCTAAGTCCTTGCACCTCCTGGCTGCCATCCTGACCACTTCTCCCAGGAGACTCGATCAGCCACTGGCACCAGCCTTACCCCTGGCTCGGCCACTGCGTGTCATGATGATGTTAAAAATGCGGTTTGCGCCCCTTCCTGACTTCAGAGTCAGGGATCCTGGACTGTCATCTCGAGAAACAGCCCAGATCTGTGTATTACTGCTTTTTAGCCCAGATCTGTATATTGCTGCTTTTTAGGCCAGATCATCTTGGAAGAGAAGTAACTTTCATTGACATTCCAAACCCATGCACAGGGCTGCAAAGCTTTCTGACTCAGGAGTCTGATTTATTTAACAGAAATTAACATAACCACTAGAACCCACTTTCATCCCCTTCCCCAGTGTAGCAGCTAAAGTGGCCCAATTATGGTGGAGAGAGTCTGCTTTTCTGGTGGACTGTTTTGCTTTAAAGACTTTTGTTACTTGCAGGAAGCATCATGGCTCCCATGGGAATCTTGCTGTCCTCCTTGTTTTCCATCCTATTCTGGCTTTTATTTAGCAATGTGTCTCTTTCTGATTTAGACAGTTTCTTTTTTTTTCTTGTTAAAGTTGTAGTAAAATACACATAGCATAAAAGTTGCTATATTAACTTTTAAAAACATTTTTTTGGACTTGGAGTTTTACTCTGTCACCCAGGCTGGAGTGCAGTGTCAGGATCATGAACTCAGGCAATCCTTCCATCTTAGCCTCCCAAGTAGCTGGGACTGTAGGCTTGTGCCACCATGCCCGACTAACCATCTTACCCCTTTTCCAGTGTGCAGTTTGGTGGCATTAAGTACATTTACATTGTTGTACAACCATCACCACCATCCATCTCCAGAACTTTCATCTTGCAAAACCTAAACCCTGTCTCCATTAGACAGTGACTCCCAACACCCTCCCAACCCCAGCAACCATCTTTCTACTTTCTGTCTCTGAATCTGAAGTTGTCAGGGGTCTCCTATTAGTGGGATCATACCATATCTGTCCTTTTGTGACTAGCTTATTTCACTGAGCATGATGATGTCCTCAGGGTCCATCCATGTTGCAGCATGTGTCAGAATTTCCTTTCTTTTTAAGGTTGAATCTGAGTCCTCTGTTTGGGAATGCCACATTTTGGATACCGTGTCATTTCCCTACCAACATTTTCTGGAATGAGCTTCCCACTAAGAGTCTGTACCCAGGTTCTTAACTCAGGGTCTGCTTTGGAAGAAACCCAAATCATGGAAAATGTAGATTTCCATGGGCGGATTGAGAACGCGGGACAATAGACTTCGTAGGAAGGTGCCCGGCTCAGGGGAGGAGGGGAGCTTCCATGGCACCCCCAAAGAAACAAGGCTCTTGGGGGCAAGGCAAACAGGTCGGAGTCCCAGGCTGGTTGACTTCTCAGTTGAGTGATTGAGACGAGGTTCACTCCCAGAAAGGTGGACATTGCCATAGGACTTTTCCAGGGACCAAGAACCAGGCAGAGCCTGTGGTTTCCCAGGACTTAGGTCAATGCAATGGGACGGGTGTGAGAAAGGGGTTTCTAGCTTTCTTCCCCAGCTGACTTTCTGGTGAGAGAGAACTTGGCACTGGCTGGTGGCAGCTGTGGCCCATCAGTCAGGGTTAAGGTGGCAGGGCCATCCTGAGCTTTCTGAGTTTCCCCTGGATGTGACCCTTTTTCTGGTGGATTCCACCTCTGCGTCTACACATATCTGGACCTTGGCGTGGGATGTCTGTGTCTCCTTTCTCTTCTCCGAGGCTTTCTGTGCAGTTCTCAGTCCTGCTGACTATCTGTCCATCCCTCAGCAGAAGGGCCCAGCTGCCACCGGGGAGTCGTCCCTGACCTTGGACTACAACTCTCGGAGGGTTTCCACTCCTGGCTGGTTTATTCTGGTGGCTGCCCTATTAGGCCAAGTGATGTGGCATGTCTCTCTTTCCTGTCTGTTTTTCTTGCGATGGGAGGTTGGAGAGGCCCGCCATAAAAGGGACTGGAGCATACTGAGCTCCCTGCAATGTCCTCTCCAAGCTGAGCCTACAAATTGCAGGGGCTCGTGCTCAGGAAACCAGAGATTGGTGGCAGGGCGAGTGTCAGCTTCAAGGCCCCAAGGCCAGGTGGATGCAGGGTGGGGTGGATACGCTTTCCCACTCCAAGAGCCATTGCTGGAGTCGTGTTCTCAGATACCACAACACTGCCCTCCCAGGGAGCGTAGAGGCCATGGCATAAGCACGTGACTCTTCAGGGAGCTGTGGATGGTGGCATGGCTTCCAGGCCCCTTGTGTTAACCTGCCACGCGCTTTCCAAGAGAGGCTGCAGGACTGCTGAAGGGCACATCCACTTGCAAATGGCAAGAGGCTGATCTAACGAGACACAGAAGAACACTGGTATATCGCCTGCACGAACTTGCACCCTGCACAGAAAAGGCAAGGATGTGGGTCGGTGTTGGAGAGGCCTGAGAAGGAGGACCCCAGCCCTGGTGCCTGTGAGCAGTTTCAGCTGTGAGGTCATTCCAGGAGACACCCGTCCCATGCCGTTTCCCTTTGTGACACACCAAATGAATGGCATGGCCTGCAGCAGAGCACACACAAGGCCCTCACACAGGCACAGGATTTAAGATAAGCATCCTCCTAGCAGGAAGCCATTGCAGGAATACATCCTTCGAGAGCTAGGCTTCCAATTTATAGAAATGCTCAGATTCGTCCTGCAGGTTATTAAGACTGAACAAAAAGCTTTTCATCTTGTTTGGAGGCCAGACACCATGGAGCTATTAACATGCAAACATCTTGTGCTCCTCAACACTGAAATTAGCTTCTGTAATTGCATCATCATAAAGCAAATATCTGTTCCTCAGAGGACCTGGTTTTCAAGGTAGCTTGAAATTAAGTGACCGCAGGGCCCACATGGATGTTATGACAGCAAGTAGGAAAAGAGGTGATTTTACTGTGTCGTTGGAGAAAGGCAGGGAAGTTGAAATAATGGGGGACTGTCTTTCCCTTCGCTTTCTGTCTTGTTCTTTGGGTTTTCATTGTCAGCAATTCAGTTCCGATCCATTCCTCCACTGCCTGGCGCTTTGAGACTTGCACATGAACTGCAAGCCTGCCGATGAGTGGAAACCCCTCACCACTCAGGTGACAACCCAGAGAAGCTTGTCCTCAGGAGGGAGGCTGCTCATGATGTGGACAAGCAGAGACTGGGGATCTCTTTGTCCTTTCTGCTCCTCTGTCTCAGCACAGGTGAGTCCCACCAGCACAGGTGCCCAGCTTGCCTTCTGGACCCCTCGGAGAAATGTTGGGGCCCAAGGAAAATGGGGTATGAAGACTGATCCTCCCAGGAAGGAGGAAGACTGAGAGAGAGACAGAGACAATGGGGCCAAGAGACACAAAAGCCGGGAGAGGAAGGGGAGGAGGGTGAGGGCTCTTTCTCTGTTCACAGCACTGGGGACAGATATCTTTCACTTTCCTTCCACCAGGCTGGCATTAACCGTGGAGTCAGACTCAAGAGTCCTCTTACATTTGCTATTTGCAAACCTCAATAATTGTGATAAAGGTGGTCGCTTGCGTTTCATTTTCCCTGATGTATTTGGGCTGACATCTTCCAAGGTGCTTTCATGGGGGTTGCCTCTTTGAGCCACACCATGGACCCCAAGGAAGTTAGGGACACAAGTGAAAGAACAGGAGGAAGAGGGTGGGGAGGCTCATGGCATCATCTGTATCTGATGTCCCTTGGGTGCAGTGCCCACAGTGATGCAATGTATTCCTAGGAAACCCCTCTCCAGCATGTAATTCTTTTCCCATGAAGTCAAGCCTCAGGTATGTTAAGCAAACCATCAGGGCTCAAAGCCACAAAGCCAGGAGTTGGAGCAGACCACCCAGATTGCACGTCAGACTTTCTCAGGATCGTCCTGATAAGCTCATTAAATGCACCCAAGAGCTTTTTGCCTGTTGTTTTTTTTTTAGGTTGTCTTGGCTGATACTTTCTGTCAAATGTATGATGCTTAAAAATAAATTTTAGAATACCATACTGCTTAGGCTGGTAAAAGGTTAGTCACTTTTTAAAAATGTGTGTTCACAGGCCAGTTTGGCAGAAGTTAGCAGACACCTGGTCACCCTTCCAACAGCAGAGACTGGCGAACTCGCCACTTGGAGAAATGAAACAGCAGTGGTTCTGTGCATTCTGCGGGATCCCACGGGCAGACGCAGCCTTGCAGTGTCTTGTGAAAGGATATTCGTTTCCCCTTAGTCTCTACCACCATATCCTTCTTCCATAACCTAGGGGGCAATTTATTACTGGGAGAAACAAATTGCATTGTATACCAGCTCTGGCTTTGAAGTTCTGTGCTTTCTCTCTGCGTAATAGCATGCTATGATTATGTATGAACTTCTAAGTGGGAACAGACAAGGCTTAATTCCACTAAATTTCCCTGGAGAAAGGGAGTCTGATTCAGTTCACACACAAGGATTCTTCTTGTTATAACACTGTAGCATTTGGAGCATTATTTTGCAGAGTTGTTGGCTGTGCCTTGATGAAATTTTATTTTGTATATCCAGTCCAGGCTACCTAATCTAGAAAGGCAATAATGCCCAGAAATTTCTTGCTTCTGAACTTGCAAAATGTTCTGGATTTTCCTGCCCCCATTCTGTGGGAATATGATCTCAGCCCTGATAAAATGCAGCCTCTAAATTAATTTATTCCCTCCTTTCCACAGCACAAATTGCTTTTCCTGCCAATGCACAAGACCTACTAACCACAAACCACAGACAGGCACTGTTTTCAGATGGTCTTGAGTCATCTCATTTAACAACGGATATAGAAACAGGAGCTGGTGGACTGGGGTGGGACAAAGGACAAGGGTCACAGTTTAAGCATTCAGATTCTCCGGGCACCAACCAAGGTCTCCCCAGAAAGCTGTCGGGTGCGCTGGTCTGGTGAGCAGATTTCTTGACAACTGCAGGAGGTGGCATTTAGCAGCGGGAGATGCTTCTGCTATAGTCTGAGTGTTTGTTTCCTGAGTTTCATGTTGAAATTGTGTCCCCAGCATGGGAGTTGGGGCCCCGGGGGGTGGATCCCCGTGCGTGGGGAGGTCTCGCTCTACTGACTGCCCTGAAAACTGGTTGTTGAAGAGCCTGGTGCATTCCGACTCTCTCTTGTTCCCTCTCTTGCCATGTGACCTGCTGGCTCCCATCCCTGCTGCCGTGACTGTACATTCCTTGAGGCCTTCCCAGAAGCAGATGCTGGCCTTGCTTCTTGAATCACTTTCTGAAACATGAGCCAAGCAAACTCCTCTTCTTGTAAACTACCCAGCCCCAGGAGTTCCTTTACAGCTACATACATGTCTGAAAACAGTTGTTCTGTGAAGACATCACTATTTCCTAGGGAAGAACAACATTGTTCAATCTGAACAAGATGGATCTGAATGAGCGAATATGGATTGGGACAGGCATCTCCACTGAACTGACCAGGGTTCATGGAGGGATGTCTCATCAGGAAGAGCTGACTGACCCTTACTTTGGGCTCTGACTTGGGGTGCTCCAGAGACACAGAACTGACAAGATAGAGAGAGGAATATATGATTGGGCCATTCAGGGGATTGGCTTACTCGATGGCGGAAGATGAGAACTCCCATGATAGGTTGTCTGTGACTGGAGAAGCAGGAAGTCAAGGAGTGTGGCTCAGTCCAAGTTGGAAGGCCCAGGAGCAAAGGAGGACAATGGTGCAGCTCTCAGTCAGAGGCCAAAAGCCTCAGAGCTTGTGGGAGGTGCCAGAGTGAGTCCCTGGGTATAAAGTCCAGAGAACCGGGAGTTCTGACATCCAAAAGCAGGAGAAGAGCGTTTAGGCTCCAGAAAAGAGAGCAAGAATCTGTGTTTGTTCATCCTCTGTCTGCTGGTCCTGTCTGGGTCCCCCGCTGATGGGTGGTGCCTGCCTACGCTGAGGGTGGGTTTTCCCCACTTGGTCCACTGACTCACATGCCAATCTCTTCTAGAAACACCCACACATACACGTTGGGACAGCTCAATCTTTTAATCAAACACCAACCACTTGGCTTTCCCTTCCAGCAGAAGGGAAGCACTGAGGATAAATAATGCTTTCCCAGCTATCTAGGCAGCCCTTAATCTAGTCAAGTTGACACCAGAATCAGCCATCATAGGCTCGCTCTGCATCTGCAGGAACTGAGGGTGAAAGGGACTGGATTGTCTTTTGAAACATTTCTGCTTTTCTTGTCAGGCTCTGAAGAATTCCACTGGCTCCTAAGAAAATTAGATTTGGGCTTTTGTGAGATTCTGTCCAATCTACTGTAGAGAAAGCCTAGTTTTGGGGACTACTTAGGATTAGACAACATATTAAAAAACATTATATCTACTATTTATACTTATTCTTCATCTGTATCCAAGACAAAGTCAAAACGGACAGGAGGGGAAGGTAGAGGTGTTTGACACTTTTCAGGGGCCACAAATCCTCTACTTGGTAACGGGAGATGAGGCGGAAACGGTGGCAGGTGGTGGTGGGGGGAATATGCAACGGGATGTGTGGTTTAGCAGCTTTCAAGACTACTTCCACTGCAAAGCCCTTGGTTGTTTATGTGAGTTTCCAGACTATTCCTAGGGAGTCTGACTAACTTTCTCTTTTTAGAGGTGGGAAAGCAGGAGTTTATTAAGAAGACAAAAAAAGCTCCCAGGTGGGAGGGGACCTGAAAAAGGGTTGCCTGAGTTTGACTAACTTTCAAAAAGGTCTGGAGAACTAGCTGCCAAGACATACAGTCTGTTCTTCACGTGATGCCCCAAACAATCTTGCCAACTGTGCAGAATGATAAGGGCGCGTCTGCTGACAGTGTATGAACAAGAAGGTGTAACGCATACCAAGTCAGGGAAAGCCACTCATAAATCAAAAGACCCAGATCAGTAGACAGAGACTCTGCTTTGAAAGGTGCTTGAATACACTGCTATAACAAAGATGGCTTCATAATTATAATGGAATATTCACTGTCCAGCTAGTCACGTAGGTAAAAAAAAAATCTAAATATTTGCCAAATTAATGTAAAGCTTCTTGCCTCTTTCCACTGTGTGGAGGTATTTTCTGTAGTGTGGATTCAGTCTCTGGGTATGAGTGGTACATTGAAGACAGCTTGTAATAGACAGTTATCATGCTTCTACTGCACCCTGGCCACTATGCCAGGCATGTTTTACATGTTTCCCTGAATCCTTACAACAACAACCACATTGAGAGTATGATGCTTCTCCTCTGGCCAAGGGGAAAACCATGGCCCAGGCCAGTGGGGCTATCAGTCCTGGGGTGGACAGCTGATCAGTGGGTGTGCTGGCTGCCAAAGTCAAAGTCCACCCATTTGTCAGGGAGTGATCTAGAGATGTAGAGGCATTCTTTATCACGATGGGGTGTGGGTTGCATGTGTGGATCCACATATCAGGAGTACATGTCCATGATTTGTTCAATTCAGTCCCGGGATGGGATGTTAGCTAATGGCTTTACTCAAGGATTTTATCCTTACCATAAGCTATCACTTCTGCTCAGTTTTAGTCCAGTGATCTGAGGCAGACTTTTAAAACCTCTCAAAAGTACATGTAGTTTTAATAAGGTGATGACAGTTAGACAAACACGTGAGTAAGAAAGACAGAGCTAAATCCCAGGGGTGAGGTTGGTTCGCAAATGGTTGAGGTCCTGCCCAATTATTAGGGAGGGGCTAGACATTTGACCCTCAGCTTGCTCGTGAGCAATACCATAGGAACAGTATCCTTGAGAAGTAAACAGAACCATTGCTCAGGAAAAGCCAGCTATTTCTGGTACTGGATTCAGAGCGAGAGAGTTTTCCTTTGAGTGTTCATGAGGAAGACACTTTTGATGTAGAGAACAGCATTACGCATTCTTATGCAAGTTTTACAAGGCTAAATCTTATCAAATCTTTTAATATGGGCCAAAATTAGGGAACCAGGAGGGTGCGGGTGAGATTTACTGTGTGGGGAAGCGAATGTCATCCCTGGTCTCTAAGTCCTCACACAATCCAAGATTTTAAGGTATGGAGAGAACAACCAAGACTGGTGCTTTTCCTCAGTGCCTCTTACAGCTGGATCTCTGGAATGCTCTGGATGCTGAAGAGTTTAAGCTTTGCTTGATTTGTGCGGGGCTTTCTGTGGGGCTATGTGCTTTGTGGCTGCACCCCTGGGCACACAACTAGGAGAGGGGGGAAGGGGAATTTCCCACAGGTGATTTGAGTCCTGCAATCAGTTATGAGGGAGCTGACTGATGTGAAATGAAACTGTAAATAAGACCCCACACTTTTCAGGCCAGATGGACTCTCTGTGCTGACAGAGATGCCCAACATATGACAGTAAGAACCCGGTGGCCATGGAAGCTGAGAGAAGGGTGGTCACATATCATTTGTCCCAGAGACAGCAGTTCAAACAAGCATCCTATCTGCACCTCTGAGCTAAGATAGTTCCTATCAAGGAAGCTGAGACACCATGGTCTGAAAGGGGCGTCCGACAGTAACTTCTGGCTTTAGGCTTAGAAACTACCTAATCATGGTCAAGTAAGGTGGCTCATGCTGTAATCCCAGCACTTTGGGAGGCTGAGGTGGGCGGATTGCCTGAGCCCAGGAGTCCGAGATCAGCCTGGGCAACATAGCGAGACATCCTCGCTACAAAAAAAAAATTAGCTGGGCATGGCGATGCGTGTCTATAGTTCTAGCACTTTGGGAGGCAGAAGCGAGAGGATTGCCTGAGCCCAGGAATTCTAGACCAACCTGGACAACTTGGTGAGACCTCATCTCTACAATAAATAAAAAAGTTAGCCGGGTGTGGTGGTGCTCGCTTATAATCCCACCTACTTGGAAGGTTGTGGTAGAAAGATCTCCTGAGCCCAGCAGGTAGAGGCTGTGGTAACTGTGATCATCATGGATCATGCCACTGCATTCAGCCTTGGTGACAGAGTGAGAACTGCCCCCTCCAAAAGAAAGAAACTACACAATCAGGACAGAGTTATTTTCAACCAGTGGGAGCTGACTGAGTTTAAGTCCTTCATTTGCATATACAGACCTGATTGAAGACGGGGATGGGAATTCTTCCTATTTAAGCCAGATCTCTCATTCTCTGGAATGAGCTTTCATTTGGCACAAGAGACAGTGTCTCCCCAATTTCTAGATTGTTGTGTTTTTTATTAAAAACTCACTTCTCCCCCTTTTCACTACAGGTTTCATGGTCTTTTGCTAACACTTCACATGGATGTGTATAAAGCTGGAAAGCAGCCCTCCAGGGCACCAGCTGGTGGGAGCCTCTGTGTTTTGCCCCCTGAAGGTCAGCTTCCTGCAACCACTCTTGAATCTTCTCCCTCTCAGTCAAGCACACACCTTCCTTGTGCATCTTCCCTGGGCAGGCACTCAGGTAGTTTCATTAGCAACAAGAAGAGTCTAATGAACATCTTGAACGTCATGCAATCTGGGGAACCCTTTCCAATATTTGCTTCTGTCTCATCTTGCCAATCCAGCTCAGGCTGGCCTGATTTCCTTCCCTCTTTTCTTTCTTTCTTGTTTGCCTCCCATTGAATTTTTAGGTACAACATAGTAGTCCTTATCACACTTGGTACTAGGAAAGTGGAACTCATGATTTCTGGGTTTAGGAGCAAGAACTTTATATAAGAAATCCTCTGGGGATCACAGGCAAGAGGCCTTCAGGACCTCCGGAGACAAGTTTTAAAGGGGCCTCAGAGCAGCGTTTTGCCCATGGAAGCCAGAAGGACTTCATTCATCTTACTGTCTTCAACTCCAGTAGAAGGAGAAACAGCCTTCTCCGTCCACCTCCTCTTATCAAACTGGGGTCACCTTCACCATCCATTGACCCTGAGTTGGTTTTGTGACTAGCTTTGGCCATAGAAGTCAGAGGAAGAGATGCGTGCCAGCTACAAGTCTCTGCTGCAAAAGTCCTGGCCTATTCCTTCATGTTCTTTTAGAAATCTCCTAAACCACCATGCATTTCTGGCACAGTGGCTTACACCTGTAATAACAACACTTTGGAAGGCCAGAGCAGGAGGCTTGCTTGAGTCCAGGAGTTAGAGACCAATTGGGGCAACATAGCAAGACCTTGTCTCTACAAAAACTTAGTAAAAAAATAGCCCGGCATGGTAGTGCATGCCTATAGTCCTAGCCACTCAGCAGGCTTAGAAGGGAGGATCACTTGAGCCCAGGAGGTTGAGACTGTGGTGAGCCGTGATTACACTTCGGCCTAAGTGACAGAGGGAGACCCTGACTCAAAAAAAAGAAAGGAAAGAAGGAGGGAAGGAAGAAAAGAAAAAAGGAAGGAAGGAAAAAAGAAAGAGCGAGAGAGGAAGAAAAGAAGAGAAAGAAAGATCTATTGGACCACTGTGTGAACAAGCCAAGGGCTACCTGTTGGAAAGTGAGTCCCCAACACCCCAGATGACAGCCAACCAACCGCCAGTCATGGGACTGAGATTTTCTTAGACCAGCCAAATTCCAACCAGCTCTTCCATAGACCTCAGACACATAAGCAAACCAGCTAAGATCAGCCAATCCTAGACAGGCCAGCAGAGCTGCCCAATAATTCATAAAATCATGAACAACAATAAAAGTTTGCTGTTTTAAGTTGCTACATTACAGAGGTAGTTTGTTATCCTGCAGAAGCTAACTGATGCATCAACTCTGAAAACTTCTCAGTCTAATCGGGGTGCTGGCAGCTACGGGGCAACTCTGCCCAGGGTAACATCACTTAGTCTCGGAGTCATAATTAATTCTATTGCAAGTGACAGAAATCTAATAAAATCTGGCTTACTCAAAAAGGGGAATTTATCGGTTCACAGAACCAAGCTGCAGCAATCCAAGAGTGCAATTGGGACTCTCGGATGACTGAGCCAGGGACGTGAGCTGCATCTAAGTTTGCACTTTCAGATCCACCATAGTCAAGTGTGATAGAAACCCCTCTTTAGAAGAGAAAAAAGAAAGAAGGAACATTGGTCCAGTGTGCTTTTGCTATATATTTTTGAGCAAGGAGGGAGAGACTGATCATAAGATTTATTTTGTATTTTCCTGGCTACCTGGTTCTCTGGTCAAATCATCCAGGTGCTCCTGGTCTGCCCTATAGGGCTGAAATTGGGTAGATTTAAGCCTTGCTGAGGGCTCATGGTGGAATTTGTCCTCCTTCTTGACTGCCTCCTGTCTGAACCACTATGAATCCTCTATCTTGTAGAATCTGGTATTTCTTAAATAAGTGGGAAATATCACCTGGTGTCTTACCAGCCTCCTTTGCTCCTGGGACCTAGTCATATGACTGGCCTCAGGAAGTCAGATGCCTGCCTTCAACTTCTTTTTTTTTTGAGTTGGAGTCTCACTCTCGCTCAGACTGGAGTGCAGTGGCCACTCCCGGCCACTGCAGCCTCGACCTGCTGGGCTCCGGCGATCCTTCCGCCTCAGCCTTCCAAGTAGCTGGAACTACAGGCACGCGCTACCACGCCCGGCTAATTTTTTTATTTATTGTAG
>CAUYQG010184507.1:0-29771 GCA_963574415.1 Tarsius wallacei
TTGCCTAGGCAATACGCGCAGTGGTATGCTCATGGCTCACAGCAGCCTCAACCTCCCGGGCTCAGGTGATCCTCCCACCTCAGCCTCTTAAGCAGCTGTGATTATAGGCATGCCACCAACACACTCAGCTATTTTTTTTTTCTTTCAGTTTTTGTAGAGACAAGGTCTCGCAATGTTGCCCAGGCTGGTCTCGAACTCCTGGGTTCAAGCAATGCTCCTGCCTCAGCCTGCCAAAGTGCTAGGATTACAGGCATGAGCCACTGTGGCTGGTCAATTTCCTCTGCAACTTTTAGATGTTGCAATGAAAAGGCTGTTTCCATGGTAGAGCAGATGATCATGGAAAGCTAATGAACACTTTTCTCAGGAGATAGAGAAACAATTACTTAAGAGTAAAAATTATTTATAGTTCATTTAGAGAAGCATGTAATGTAGGTGTTACATCTATAAATTAAAGGCTAAAGATGTGGTATTAAAGTTGAGTTTTGACTGTAGTTGAACAATGTAGGTTCAAATATTTTTCTTTCTGCCATTGAGCAATTTGTTTATCATCTCTATGTCTTTATTTCCTCATCTGTATAATGGGGAAATTGTTCCAAGGACTCTATGATATTCACTAATTCAACAAACATTTATTAAATGCCTTCTACTGGCTAGCCACCATTCCAGGTGCTGAGGATAGAGCGGTGAAAAAAGTAACATCCCCATTCTAAAAGACTTCCACTCAAGCAGGGGAACAACCCATAGTAACAAATACATGAACAAGACAATTGTCACTGCTTTTAAAAAGCACTACTTTTTAGTTTTTATTTGTATTTGTACTTTTTTGAGTTGGAGTCTCACTCTGTCATCCAGGCTGGAGTTCAGTGGCATGGTCACTGTACCACAACCTCGACCTCCTGGGCTCAGGCGATCCTTCTACCAGTGCCTCCTGGGTAGCTGGAACTACAGGTGTGCACCACCACACCCAGCTTGCTTATTTACATTTATTAATTTATTTGTTTTAGAGAAGAGGTCTTACCAAGTTGCCCAGACTGGTCTTGAATCCCTGGGCTCAGGCAATCATCTCACCTCCATCCTCTAAAGTGCTAGGATTGCAGTTGTGAACCACCGTGCCCCAGCAAAAGCACTACATTCAGAGGGTCAGTCTGGGAAGGTGATCTCTTAGCTGAGGTGTGAATGATGAGAAGGAGCCAGCTCTGTGAGGAAGATGGGATTGGGGGAAAGGAACCAGGCAAGGAAAAGAGGTGGATCAATGCACGAGGGTGGATCCGACTTGGGGGTCAGCCAGGATGGGTCAGCCATCCTGGGAGGGAAGCCAGGATGGCCAGAGTGGTATAAGATGAGGCCAGAGAAGCCATCCAGGCCACAGTGAGTTGTTTCATTTCATTGCATATATTTGAGATGTACAATATAATTTTTTTTTTTTTTTTTTTTTTTTTGTGTTGGAGCATGATCACAGTTCACTGAAGCCCTGACCTCCTGGGTTCAGGAGATTCTTCTACCTCAGCCTCCAGAGTAGCTGGGACTACAGGTTTGCACACCATGCCCAGTTTTTTTTGGTTTTTGTTTTGTAGAGACAAGGTCTGGCCATGTTGCCCAGGCTGATCTGGAACTTCAGGTCTCAAGCAATCGTCTTGCCTCAGCCTCCCAAAGTGCTGGGATTTAGAAGCATGAACCATCATCATGCCTGGCTCAACACGATGCATTGATATACATATACATAGTGAAATGATTACTACAGTCAAACAAATTTACATATCCTTTACCTTCCATAGTTACCTTTGTGTGCATGTGTTAGAGCACCTAAAATCTACTCTCAGAAAATTGTCAGTATACTACACGATATTACTAACTATAGCCATCATGCTGTACGTTATCCTTTCTACTTCTCTCGACTTCCTCCTCCTTCCTCAGAACCACAGTTCTACTCCTTGTTTCTATTAATTCAACACTTTAAAAAAGACTCTGCATTGCATGTCAGTGAGATCATCCTGGAAAAGATATCACCTCAAGTCTGTTAGGGTGGCTATTATGAAAAATTCAGGCCAGGTGTGGTGGCTCATGCCTGTAATCCCAGCACTCTGGAGGGCCAAGGAGAGAGGATTCCTTGAGCTCAAGAGTTTAAGACCAGACTAGGTAACACAGCGTGACCTTGTCTCTACAAAAAATCAAAGATTAACAGGGCATGGTGGGGCACACTTGTAGTTCCAGCTGCTCGAGAAGCTAAGATGGAGGAAATGCCTGAGCCTGGGAGGTTGAGTCTGCAGTGAGCCATGTGAGCAGTACCACTGCACTCTAGACTGGGCAACAGAGTGAGACCCAAACTTAAAAACAAAAACACACTGCAATTTGTGACTACAGGCATGAACCTGGAGGACATTATGCTAAGTAAAATAGGCCAGACACAGAAAAACAAAAATTGCATTACATGATCTCACTTATATGTGGAATCTTAAAAAAAAAAAAAAAGTTTATACTTATAGAAGACCATTCAGGGCCAGACACAGTGGCTCAAGTCTGTAATCTCAGCATTTGGGGAGGCCGAGGTGAGAGGATTGCCTGAGCCCAGAAGTTTGAGACCACCCTGGGAAACTTGAGACCTCGTCTCTACAATAAATCAAAAAATTAGCTGGGTGTGGTAGTGCATGCCTGTAGTTGCGGCTGCTTGGAAGGCTAAGGTGGAAGGATCGCCTGAGCCCAGCAGGTCGAGGCTGCAATGGTCATGAGCGTGCTGCTGCACTCTAGCCTGGGCGACAGAGTGAGACTTCAACTCAAAAAAAAAGAAAAAAGAAAAAAGAAATTACAGAGAACTGTTGGGCCTGGTGGCTCACGCCTGTATTTCCAGCACTTTGAGAGGCAGGGTAAGAGGAGATTGCCTGAGCTCAGGAGTTCAAGACCAGCCTGGACAACTTGGCAAGACCTTGTTTCTACAATAAATTTTAAAAAATCAGCAGGGCATGGTGGCACATGCCTGTGGTTCTAGTTACTTAGAAGGCTGAAGTAGAAGGATCGCCTGAGCCCAGCAGGTCGAGGCTGCGGTGGCCATGAGCGTGCCACTGCACTCCATCCAGTGCTGGGATTATAGGCATGAGTCATCACACCTGGCCTGCTTCCTGTTTTTAAGCACATCATTCTAGCAAAGCTTCTTCCATCCTGCAACAGATGTTCCTTCTACCTGCGGTTGAATTGAGGCAGCAATTTTCCCAGTACTTGCAGAACTAACTTTGTGATGCCCTCCCCAGAGGACAGAGTGAGACTCCAACTAAAAAAAAATCCAAAAAAACCCCATTCAGGTTACTGTGAGAAGAACGCATTTCAGAAGGCAAGGACCTAGGAATAGCAGGTTGGAGACCCCATTGACGATGGTAGCTCGGGCCGGGGATCGGCAGTGGGGATGGATAGAGGGAAGTGGGCAGCTTTAGAACATAATCTAGAGGCAGAACTTTCAGGATGTGGAGATGGGTAAAGGAGTAAAAAGAGGAGAAAGTGATCACTCCTAGCCTTTTGGCTTGCTCACACAGGTGGATGGCTGTGACAGTGATCAGCTCCAAACTCCCCATCTAAGTTTCCCTAGGTGATGCTGCGGCTGGGACTCTGCAAATCACTTTTCTGCTTTGCTGGCTGGCTCCCTGTTAGTCCCTACCAATATCAGGTGCTGGAGGGAGATGCAAGGCCTGAGGAGGAAGAAGGGATGGCCCCTCTCCCTCTGCTTCCTATTTCTTTCTTTTTTTTTATTTTTTTATTTTTTAGTCAGAGTTTCACTCCGTCGCCCAGGCTGGAGTGCAGTGGCAGTCACGGCCACTGTAGCCTGAACCTGCTGGGCTCAGGTGATCCTTTCACCACAGCCTTCCAAGTAGCTGGAACTACAGGCATTTGCCATCACACTAATTTTTGTTGATTTAATGTAGAGATGAGGGCTTGTCAAGTTGCCCAGGCTGGTCTTAAACCCGTGGGCTCAGGCAATCCTCTCACCTTGGCCTTCCAAAGTGCTGGAATTATAGGCGTGAGTCATCACACCTGGCCTGCTTCCTGTTTCTAAGCACGTCATTCTAGCAAATCTTCTTCCACCCTGCAGCAGCTGTTCCTTCCACCAGTGGTTGGATCAAGGTTGCAATTTTCCCAGTACTTGCAAAACTAACTTTATGGCCATTGCCTTGCTATACTCTGGTGTGGCCATGTGCTCTTTGAGCTATGGCTGTCGCCATGCTTCCTGACTTTGGCTCCCTCCCCCACCTTGGGGAGGTGAATCTTCTTTCTACCTTCTCTCTCTCTTTCTAATTTACTTTTAAATAAACTTTTCTCTTTTTTAACCTCAAAAAAAAAAAAAAAAGAACTAAGTTTATGATGCCCTCCTCAGAGAGACAGCAGCACCAGTCCAACAGTGCCTGTCTCGAAAAGAGTTCAGTTTCAGCTCTGCAGGGCCCCTTTATATTTCCAAATGTTAATAATTCCAACCTCTTTCTTTTGTTTCCTTAGCTCCAAGATTGATGGTTACTCCCTGCAGTTATTACCCTCATGATATCTTAGTCTTTCTTTTACCTTTTCAGTTAGCAACTTTATAACCTCGTTAACAATTCTCTGTTTAAACAACTGATATGGTTTCTGTTTTCCAGCAGGACTTTGACTCATGATTTGGGATTTCTATTTACTGAGATTAGGAGACTGAGATGGAAGAGTTGGGGAGTAAGAGTGGGGAGAGATGGAAGAGTTGGGGAGTAAGAGTGGGGAGGATGAGTTCTGCTTTTCTTGTGATACTTTAAGACGCCTGTTAGATGTCCCAGTAAAGATGCTGACATGGCTAGGTGTTAGACAATCTGAAGATGAGGAAAGTCACATTTGGACATATACATTTGGGAAACACCAGGCTTGGTGGTTCATGCCTATAATCCCAGCACTTTGGGAAGCTGAGACAGGAGGATTGCTTGAGTCCAGGAGTTCGAGACTAGCCTGGGCAACATAGTGAGACCTCATCTCTACAACAACAACAAAAAAGTTAGCCAAGCATGGTGGCACACACCTGGAGTCCAGCTACTCAGGAGGCTGAGGTGGGAGGATTGCCTAAGCCCAGGAGTTCAAGGCTGCAATGACCTATGACCATGCCACTGTACTCCAGCCTGAGTGATAGAGTGAGACTACAACTCAAAAAATAAAAAATAAAATGGGGGGCATTAGATGGCAGAGAGAGAGAGCTCAAGGTTAGACAAGGCAAGAGGGCCTAGGACCAAGCCCTGGGATGCGACAGCATTTCAAGATGAAACTGAAAAAGTGTAACCAGGAAACAAGAGAACAATCAGAAGTGTGTAGGATCTCGAAAGCCAAAAGGGGGTAAGTAATTCAGGAAAGGGTAGATTCTACTGGAAGATTGAAGAGAATGGGAACAGAGCAGTGACCACTGAGTTTGGCAGTATGGAGTTTGTGGAATGGTGGGGATGAAAGCTCGACTGGAGCGAGTCAACCTGTCCCTAGGAGTTGAGGATTAGATAAAGTACTATGGCTCTTTTTGGTTTGCCATGAAAAGAAGCAGGAAATTGTTAGGAAAGCAATGTAGGGAGAGGTGAGAGCCCATTTGTAGAACCCATGTGTCCATGACTGCAACGATCCAGTAGAGGGTCAGAGAAGAAGACTGTAAATGGAAGAGAGGACCAGAAGACAGGGGAAGGACTGGCCTCAGACAGGAGTGTTTCAACAACAACTGCAGGCCACATAGCGACTGTGTGTCAAGATGCAGATGGGTTTGTAGAAACACAAGAGAGTGTGGGAAAGAGTTGGGCTTAACCAGGCTGGAATTTTGCCAGGCGGCATGATACAGAGAGAAGAGCAGGGGGATGGGGCTGTTGGTAAGAAAGCCATTTTAATCATGGACATGGAGCTCAGCTGCTGGAGGAAGGGAGGGCAGGAAGGGAAGGGACGGATGATGGGGCCAAAAGAAGAGGCTTCGATGAGCCTAAAGAATTGCAGGGTTGGGGTACTGGGGCGAGTTGGAGAATTGGAGGTGGTGATCAGGGTGGAGGTTTGAGGCCAACATTTGGGAAGTCACTGGTGATGTACACAGTGTTGTCAGCACAAAGTGTGGCAAATAGTAAATGCTAACAAGAAGTTAGCCACTATTATTGTTTACAAAAGTATTTATTTTTAAATATTCAATATAGTCATGTAAATTAAAAAAAAATTCGAGTTGGAGTCTCACTCTGTTGCCCAGGCTGGAGTACAGCGGCATGTTCACAGCCACTGCAGCCTTGACCTGCGGGGCTCAGGTGATCCTTTTGCCTCAGTCTTCCAAGTAGCTGGAACCATAGGATGTGCCATCATGCCCAGCTAATTTTTGATTTATTGTAGAGACAAGGTCACGCCAATTTGCTTAGTTTGATCTTAAACCCCTGGACCTAGGCGATTCTCTTGCCTGTGCCTCCCAAAGTGCTGGAATTACAGGCATGCCCCACTGTACCCGGCGTAAATAAAAAATTTAAAGTACAAAAGAGGGGAGATGAAAAATCTCCCTTTCATTCTTATGCCACCTTTCTTATATTTAGCACACTGTTCTGTACCCCTGTTTTTCCTCTTAGCAATATGTTTTAATTATTATTTTTTAGAGACAAAGTTTCATGCTGTCACTCAGGTTGCAGTACAGTGGTGTGATCATAGCTCACTGCAGCCTTGACCTCTTGGGTGCAAGTGACCTTTTTGCCTCGGATTCCTGAATAATCAGGTACATATCACTATGCCTGGCAAATTATTATTATTATTATTATTATTATTATTATTATTTGTAGAGAGAAGATCTTGCTATGTTGCCCAGGCTAGTCTCGAGCTCCCGGTCTCAAATAATCCTCTGGTCTCAGCCTCCCAAAGTGCTAGATTACAAACATGAGCCACTATGCCACATTGCATTCTCTTTTACAAAGAGCTTTCACATTTTTAAAATTTACTAGATTTCTAGCTTATTATAAAAGAATACAATGTAGGAACAGCCAGATGGAAGATATGCATAGGGCAGGGTATGTGGGCAGAGGTGTGACATCACCCTTCCAGCACCTCCACATGCAACCAAGTTGGAAACTCTAGCTTCCTCTTTTTTAAAAATATGTGTTTAAAAATGGATACCTAGTTGTCCATTGTATAGATGAGCTATTTTTATTTAGCTAGTCAATACTGATAGGTCGTTTCCAAACCTTTGACTATTATAAAAATTGCTGGCTGGGCACGGTGGCTCAGCCTGTAATCCCAGCACTTTGGGAGGCCAAGGTGAGAGGATTGCTTGAACCTGGGAGTTTGAGACCAGCCTGGGCAACTTGGTGAGACCCTGTCTCTACAATAAATCACAAAAACTAGCCAGACATGGTGGCGTGCGTCTGTAGCTCCAGCTGCTTGGAAGGCTGAGGTGGAAGGATCACCTAAACCCAGCAGGTCAAGGCTGCAGTGGATGTGAGCACGCCACTGCACTTTAGCCTGGGCGACAAAAGTGAGACTCCAACTCAAAAAAAAAATGCTGCAATAAGACATCATTTTACTCACGAGTGAGTAGCCATTATTACTTAAAGCAGAAGCATAAATTAATACAAATATAACAAAACTCAACTTCATTAACTGTTGTTCAAAGAAATACAAATATAAGAGAGCGGCCGTTCTTTTCCCATGAAATTTTCAAACACATCTTTAAAAATATAATGCTGAGTGTTAATTTGGTCATGAGGAAAATGGGCACTCACCCACTACTTGTGGGAACATAAATTCATTAAAAAAAGAAGAAAAGCTTAAAAAGTATTTTTGTCTTTTGGCCCAGCAACTTCACTTCCTGAAAAAAATATTCAGAGTGCTACAAATGACTCGGGCATGTGAATGTTGCCATAGTTGTTTTCAAAAGTTAAAAATATCCAAATATTCAGCTATAGGGGGTTGGTTAAATAAATTATGACACATTCCTATGGTTAATACTGTCACATGGTGAATGCTTTTCTTCTACTCTCTCCTTGACCAAGTCTTGTTCATTCTTTTCATCTTGGCCTCCATGTGACTTTCCTGGGATAACCTTCCCAGACCCCTCAGAAGAAGTGAACATAACAGGTCACTCATTTTCACTGGCCTCTCTTGTTTTCCTCTATAGCATTTTGCCAACTTTATAAATAATACTTACCTGTGTAATTATTTGTTTGATGTCTGTCTCCACACTCTGTTTTAAGCTCTGTAAGGACAGGTACTGTTGTGTTTGCTTGTTTTTGTTTATACTACTGTAATCCCAGCCTGTAATCCCAGCACTTTGGGAGGCTGAGGCCAGAGGATCACTTGAGCCCAGAAGTTCAAGACTATCCTGGGCAACATAGCAAGACATCGTCTCTACAATTAAAAAAGAAAAAATACATAAATGGAAAAAATTAAAATACCATGAAAGCCATGGAGAGGAACTGTGGGTGGCCCCGCAGCATCCATTCCCCTCTTGCATTTAGTCCTGGAGGATCAAAGTCATCTCAACACACTGGCTGTTCAAAGGCAGGCAGGATAGGCCAATTTGGGCTAACAAGGCATGAGGAGACCCTTCTTGGGGTCTTCGGGAAAGAAACTATGGTTAATTTTATCCTGGCTGGATGTAAATGAAGACGCACGCATCTTAATTGCTGCTAAAGCCTTGAGCATGGGAGAAAACACTCAAAGAATGAAGCCAACATTGTGTTAAGTAGAAAAAGAGAGGACTTGATTTCTCCATGACATCATCAAGCATCTACACTGCAAGGTAGGTGAGCCAATAAATGTTCTCATTGCTTTAGTAATTTCTTTTTTTTTTTTTTTTGAGTCGGAGTTTCTCTGTTGCCCAGGCTGGAGTGCACACTCACAGCCACCGCAGCCTAGACCTGCTGGGTTCAGGCGATCGTTCCACCTCAGCCTTCCAAGTAGCCGGAACTACAGGTGTGCGCCACCATGCCCAGCTAATTTTTTGGTTTATTGTAGAGATGAGGTCTCGTCATATTGCCAGGCTGGTCTTGAACCTGTGGGCTCAGGCAATTCTCTCACCTCTGCCTCCCAAAGTACTGAGATTACAGGTGTGACCCATCATACCCGGCTGCTTCAGTAATTTCAAATGGAGTTTCTGTGACTTGCATACTTATACACAGTAGTGATGAACATTATTCATCCAATAATATTAGCTATTATCATTTAGCAAATAATTTAAAACAATATCTTTAATAAGAACAATTCTTAAATATTATGAGCTCATTAAAAAGCAAACTGTACAGCCATTATGGAAAATATCTGGGAGCAGTGGCTCACACCTGTAATCCCAGCACTTTTGGAGGTGGAGATGAGAGGATTGCCTGAGCCCAGGGGTTTGAGACCAACCTGGGCAATTTGACAAGACCGCGTCATAACAATAAATTTAAAAAATTGGCTGGGCATGGTGGTATGTGCTTGTAGTTCCAGCTACTTGGAAGGCTGAGGCAGAAAGATTGCCCAAGTCCAGCAGGTCAAGGATGCGGTAACTGTAGTCTGGGTGACAGAGTGAGACTCTTGATCAAAAAAATAAAAATAAAAATAAAGCTAGCATATAATCCAGCAATCTCATTTCTGAGTACATATCCAAAGGAAATAAAATTGCAATCTTGAGGAGATATCTGCATTCCCATGTTCATTGCAGTATTGTTATTATTATTATTATTATTATTATTATTATTATTATTGAGTCAGAGTCTTGCCTGTCATCCAAGCTAGAGTGCAGTGACATGCTCATGGTCACTGCAGCCTCAGCCTGTTGGGCTCAGGTGATCCTTCTGCCTCAGCCTTCCAAGTAGCTGGAACTATAGGTGGGTTCTACTATGCCCAGCTAATGGACCTTTTTTTTTTTTTGAGTTGGAGTCTCATTTTGTCACCCAGGCTAAAGTGCAGTAGCATGCTCATGGCCACCGCAGCCTCAACCTGCTGGGCTCAACCTTCCAAATAGCTAGAACTACAGGCGTGTGCCACCACACCTGGCTAATTTTTTAATTTATTGTAGAGGCGACATCTCACCAAGTTGCCCAGTCTGGTCTTGGACCCATGGGCTCAGGCAATCCTCTCACCTCGGCCTTTCAAAGTGCTGGGATTGTAGACATGAGCTACCATGTGGCCTAATAATCTTAAGTGTTCTCACCACACACACACAAAGACAACTGTGTGAAATAATAGACATGTTAATTAGCTTGATTGCAGTAATCATTTCACAATGTGTATGTATATCAAAACATTGCCATAGCTGGGCATGACAGCGGTTGACTGTAGTATCAGCTACTTGGAAGGCTGAGACGGAAGGATCGCCTGAGCCCAGCAGGTCGAGGCTACAGTGGCCGGGAGCATGCCACTGCACTCCAACCTGGGCAACAGAGTAAGACTCCAACTCAAAAAAAAAATTGCTTTTTATACCTTAAATATATTCAGTTTGTATTTGTCAATCGTACTTCGGTATAGCTGAAGGAAAAAGACAAAGTCTACATAGCCATACAGAAAAAAGCTAGAAAGCTTTATCAAAATATTAACTTTGGTAACCTCTGATATCTCTGGGTTGTGAGGATTGGGGAGAATGGTTGAGATAAGAAGAGAAGGTAAATGCTCATCTCAGAGACAATGAGGAGGGTAAATGTAACAGTATTGTAAAGCAGAGCCGAGGACCCCCTTGAGATTCAAACTTAAGGAATTTTCAGCTATTCCCTCTAGATTTATTTTGTTTGTTTGTTTTTTGAGTTGGAGTCTCACTCTGTCGCCCAGACTGGAGTGCAGTGGCCGCTCCCGGCCACTGCAGCCTCGACCTGCTGGGCTCCGGCGATCCTTCCTCCTCAGCCTTCCAAGTAGCTGGAACTACAGGCGCGCGCTACCATGCCCGGCTAGTTTTTTGATTTATTGTAAAGATGAGGTCTCACCAAGTTGCCCAGGTGGGTCTCGAACCCGAGGGCTCAGGCAATCCACTCACCTCAGCCTCCCAAGGTGCGGGATTACAGGCTGAGCCACCGAGCCCGGCTCCCCCTAGATTTAAAATGAACACAGAGGCCGGGCGTGGTGGCTCAGCCTGTAATCCCAGCACTTCGGGAGGCCGAGGCAAGTGGATTGCCTGAGCCTGTGCGTTCGAGACCAGCCCAGGCAACTTGGCGAGACCTTGTCTCTACAATAAATCAAAAATTAGCCAGGCGTGGTGACACATGCCTGTAGTTCCAACTACTTGGAAGGCTGGGGCAGAAGGATTGCTGGAGCCCAGCAGGTCGCAGCTACAGTGGCTGCGAGCATGCCACTGCCCTCCAGCCTGGGCGACAGAGTGAGACTCCGACTCAAAAAAAAAAGTGCTGCTGCTCATCTCTTTCCTACTCTGAGTACTGTGATCTCACAGTGGTAGCCTGTAATAGCTGTGGTGGGAATATTTACACCACACAAATTGGCAGACACTATAAATCAGGGCTTGATTTACTAATTTGTTGATAATCTACTCATAAAAGTAATGAAGAAAATCCTTATAACGCCAATTGAATTTAAAAGTGTCTATAGCGTTACACTGTGGACAGCACAAAACAATTGAGGAAATATTCTTCCAGTATTTAAAAATGATTATCTGGTTCATGAAGACTCATTCATGCCACTGATAAACTAGTAAAGTTTCAACATGTCTTTATTGTTTCCCTTTCATTTATTTGTTAATGTAAGTAAAACTATTAACATTCATATCAGAATACACTCTTTCATCAATAATGTGAGGGAAGAGGGACTTCTTTGCTGAATCCGATAAATATCAAGCATTTATTTATATTCTGAGTTTGTCAAATTAGAGTTGAATTCTCACTACAGGTTGGCTATGGATACCAGAGTTTGGAAAAATCAATGAAAGTATAAAATTTATAATGAGTATTGTATGTTGATTGTCAATTTTGAGCTACACATTCTTTAATTTGTTTATTTAGAGTTGGAGTTTCACTCTGTCACCCAGGTTGGTGTGCAGTGGCACAATCACGGCTCACCACAAACTTGACCTCCTGGGCTCAGGTGATCCTTCTACCTCAGCCTAAGAGAAGTTGGGAGTACAAGCATGCACCAACTTGCCCGGTTAATTTTTTAAAATTTTCTGTAGAGATGAGGTCTCGCTATGTTGCCCAGGCTGGTCTTGAACTCCTGGGCTCAAGCAACTCTTTCGCCTCGGCCTTCCAAAGTGCTGGGATTACAGAAGTGAGCCACTGTGTTTGTAATGAATATCCATACACATATACACACATACCTCCTTTCCCTGGGAGTCAGTTGTTAAGCACTTCTCAGCATACCACTATCAACACACACACACACACACACACACACACACACACACACACACATACACACTTTAAACAAAAGTTTCATAAAACAATACTTCTACTTACTATATATGATGCCCTCTGATAGCTTATACTCTTTTTTTTTTTTGAGTTAGAGTCTCATTCTGTTGCCCAGGCTGGAGTGCAGTGGCACACTCACAGTCACCCCAGTATCAACCTGCTGGGCTCTGGCGATCCTTCCACCTCAGTCTTCCAAGTAGCCGGAACTATAGACACGCACTATCGTGCCTGGCTGATTTTTTTTTTTTAACTGTTGAGGTCTCGCCAAGTTGCCCAGGCTGGTCTCGAACCCGTGGGCTTAGGCAATCTACTCACCTCGGCCTCCCAAAGTGCTGGGATTACAGGCTGAGCCACCGAGCCCGGCCTAGCTTATATTCTTTTAAATTAAAACTAAACAACATGAAATAAATAACATGCATCCATATTACAGCAATATAAATGGATTTCATGACCTGCTAAAGGTTTATTAGCTACTGTTTATAAAACCCTGATTTAGAGGTTTTCATCTGCAGGCTCTGAAGTTACTTTTTGGAAGAGATATTTACTGAGAGGTGATCAAGTGTTCTTCTTTATATTCAGAGCTTGACAACAACAGAAACTCAAGAAATCTGAGGCAGAAAATTTTAAATTCCGACAAAGAGGCAGAATTGGAAATCTGAAAGCTAGGCTTTACAATACCCAAAGACAAATTATGCGTCTTTGTAATGGTTCTAATGACATATGCCTATATTTCAGCTTTTCTGATTAAAAGCCTTTCCTATAATTAAAAACCTGTCACCCTTAATAATACTTATGTCTCAATTATTTACTTCTATGAAGGCAAACCTTATTGTAGATAATTTTTTAAATGCCATTCATCTGCCCAAGTAGGTCAGGGACATTGCTGACATACTCACCATGTCTGTATTTGGTGAAACAGAATTCAACATTTACAGAAAATGACAGTTGGTTACTAAAAATAAATGTGTTAGATATCCTTGGATCATGAAAGAGATGAAGTGAACTGACCTTTTGCAGTTCACCTACATCAAGTCGACATTCTGTCACTAAATTCGTGTGTCGTGCTTGGAAAACAGGGCTCACCGTTTCTTCTGGACTTTTTGACAAGTCCTTGGGAGATAACCAACCCTAGTTTCTCATGGCCGATATGTGTCTTTTCTTACTATGTTAACAAGAAGGCTCTTTTAGGATCCTGCTGCTGTAACAACAGATAGAGGCCTAGATGAATGTGTTTACACACAGGTGAGTCACCTCTTAGGCTGCCCAGGGTCCCAGGGATAATGACAACTGAGCAGTGAAGGGCTGAGAAGGCAGGAGTTCTTCTGAGTGTTCCCTAAATCTGCCTAGAAACTGTGGTTGTGAACAGTTGACCTTAACCTTTCTGGGGGATGGAATAATTTGCTAATCTAATTAAAAATGTGAGATGGACCTACTGGCTCACCCCAGAACTTTGGGGGGCTGAGGAGGGAGGATCACTTGAGGCCAGGAGTTCAAGACCAGCCTGGGCAATGTAGCAAAACCTCATCTCTACAAAAAAAATAGAAAATTAGCCAGGCGTGGTGGCGAATGCCTATAGTCCCAGCTACTTGGGAAGCTGAGGCAGGAAGATCATTTAAGCCCAAGAGTTCAAGGCTGCAGTGAGGTGTGATCATGCTACTGCACTCCAGCACAAGTGACAGAGTAAGACCCTATCTCAGAAAAAAAAAATTGTGGTCTCTCTGAAAAAGTTCTTACCCAATACATTTTACCTACAACCACAGAAATCTACACACTCTTCTGATGTCCATCCCCAGGTTAAAACCCCTGCTTTTGGATGAGTAGCTTCCTGGTAGAGAATCAGCAGAAAAGAATGACCAGCAAGTTAGATGCTTCTGATAGTTTCAAAGGCCTCCAATCAAAGAAAAGACAACTTATGTTGTCTCGAATCAGCCCTGTAAATTACACTTATGTGCACAGGTTACATACAATTCACTGTCAAGAACATCATTTTTTTTAAAAAGCTGAGAAAAACAGGATTTTTGGCTGCCTCAAATTATATTAATGGTCACTGCTCTCTATGGTATTATTCACAGGCAAAGTTCACCTAAAAGTTTTGAGAGAGAGTAAACTGGGAGAAAGTTTGCTATGAAAACCCAGAAGGTTAGAAGAACCTGTGGCATTCTACCCAGGAATAGACACAAGGCAGTAGCAGAGCCTTTGGGTATCCCTTAATCTATTAAAGTCCCCATTTTTTGATATGGACAGTTGACATTTCTAACACTTTACATAAAGTGCTAGGGTAAATGCAATTTTGAGACAAACCTCAGAGAACCACCTTTTAACCCCATCCCATAAAGAAATATTGGGAGTTGCCCCTGTCATGAACTCCAAGCTGAATCCTCCACCCTGTAACATTGGTCTAAGACACATTCTGAAGATGGTCCATTCTCATCTACCCCTTCCCTCAAAGGAAGAGCTGTAATATGAGGCAAACTAAAGACCAACTTCCCAGCTTCAGGCTAACAAATTCATTCTAAGAGGAGAGAATTTACATGGAGGAAAACATTTTTACAACAAAAATAATTGAGACCTCCCTTGCTGTCTTCATAAAACTGAGAGGAGCTGGGCATGGTAGTCCCAGCACTTTGGGAGGCCAAGGTAGGAGGATTGCTAGAGCCCAGGAGTATGAGACCAGCCTGGGCAACATAGTGAGACCTCGTCTATAGGTGGTACGTACCTATAGCCCCAGCTACCTGGGAGGCTGAGGCGGAATTATTGCCTGAGCCCAGGAGGTTAAGGATGTGGTGAGCTGTGATCTGTGCCATTGCACTCCAGCCTGGGCAGACACCAACTCAAAAACAGATACCAACTCAAAAACAAACAAACAAAAAAACTCAGAGGCATCTAAGTTTTTAACAAGGCAGACCCCAGACCTGCTTAATAAACTGTTCATCTCAGTTAGAGGAAAACAAAAAACAAAAGAACAAAAAGCCACAGAATAACTCAGGAACAAGAACACACCCAATAGAAAAGTTACCATCACTATTCTTTGGTTCTGACCTACTGATGCATGGTGCCTTCCATTGTCTCTGGTTTGTTTGAATGTTATAACATCAAATAACCATTTGGCACTGAGTGAGCTTGATGTTTTGAAAACAAAGATATTTTAGACTTCTAAATAAGTTGTCCTGCTGGTTGTAAACCACAAAGTACAATGCATGATGGCCCTCTTCCCTCACACTTATTATTTGAAGTGTCATGTTTTGGTTCCTGCCCATGGATCTCAAAAAGGGTAGGAACCCTGTGGTAAGTGGATATATCTGGGAAACACTAAGAATAAATGCTAAGTGAAAAATATATGTCTTTTATCATTAATTCCTATCTCTGAGGCTCTGGAATAATATGAAATACAATTGAACTTTGTTATACTACAAATAAATAGACTTTTACATTTCCAAATAAATTTACTAATAAAAATGAACAAGTTTAAGTGATTTTCTTATACTTTCTATCTTTGTGTCGCCCATGACTGTTAGAGCTCAGTGAATACACTGAAGTATGAACAATGCAATGAAATGGTATCTGGAATCTGCTTTAAAACATAGAAGAAAAGGAAAAGATGCATGATGGGTAAATAAAACAAGATAGACAAATTATAGATAATTGTGAAAGTTGGGTGTTAATTACATGGGAGTTCATCATGCTTTTGAATTGGCTTAAAATTAAATTTGTTTCCAAATTTAAAAAGAAAGTCAAAGACGCAGAAATTGTTGCATGATAAAGAATTAACATGAAATATCTCCTTAAACAAACTAGAGGTCATACAAAGAAGATCATCTAATAATTGAAGTGGTTTATTTTGGGTAAAATGAAAAACAGATTATATATTTCTTTTTCTTTTCTTTGAGTTGGGGGTCCGTCCGTTCTGTCACCAAAGCCAGAGAGAAGTGGCACAATCACTGTTCACCGCAGCCTTGGCCTTCTAAACTCAGGTGATCTTTCCACCTCAGCCTCCCGAGTAGCTGGGACTACTTGGTGCATGCCACCATGCCCAACTAATTTTTTTTTTTTTTTTTTTTTTTGTAGAGACGAGATCGGTCTGGCTGTATTGCCCAGGCTGGTCTCGAACTCCTGGGCTGGAGTAATCCTTCCACCTCAGCCTCCCAAAATGCTGGAATTATAAACTTGAGCCACCCCAACTGACCAGATTCTATATTTCTAACAAAATGTGTCTCAATCTAAATAAGGAAAGGTGTAAGTATAAATGGCCCTCAGAATTCTGTGTTTTGTTTGGTCAAATTATAAAATGGAGTCAGATTAGAGGAAGAGTGGAAATAAAAGAGAGGCCTAGTTGTAGAGTAGTCTCTTCTAGCTCTCCTACGAAAAAAATGATGCCACAGGGAAGGATGTCAGGAGAATAATTCACAGAGTTCGATGGAAAAGGAGGAAAGCCGTCTCAGAGAAAGGACCAACAGAAATGAGAGAGAAGGCAGGGAAGGCTGCAGGGACTGGCAAAAACAAAGCGATCAAAAACAGACAAGAAAACCTTTCTGTTCGTCTGGAAAACATTTCACACAGCTCCTCTCAACCCCCACAATGTCTGCTCCCATTTCAGAAATTAAAATGATCTGCTCCTCTCTGGTGACATCCACTCCAGGGAAGGGGGCACAACACCTTGTCAACTCATATAAGGAAGATCTGATGGAGTTGAGGCAAATCCCTCAGAAAGTAGTTCACTCTTTCATTCTCATGGAGCTTAGATAGAGGGGCTCAAGAAGCTTAGTTACTTAACCTGCGTAGAGAAACAAGATCCAGATGCTTTGGAGATTAATTAAAAGGGCCCACCCTGAGATTCACAAAGAAAGGCTCGATCTTGCCAGGGCCAGGAAACTCATTAAGCGCTCGTCCAGGACATGACATGGTGCTGAGGAAGGCCCCAGCATAGAAGGAATGGAAGGGGGATTACATACCTCTCGGTGTGCTTAGCTACTGTGCCACAAAGGACGCTATAAACTTGTCTCATTCTAGAAAGGCACAGAAGATGAGGAAGAGCCTCCCGCTGGCCTCCAGGGCTTCTTTATTACCTCCTTGCACAAAGCAATCTTCTGTTGAAAACACGAAGAAAAATATAGAAGATGCCAATATTTCTAGCCAGGACAGGCTCGGAACTAACATGCCAATGGAAATTTGTTTCTCTGTCCACGATTCGTCCCCCAGGCACACAGTAGACTGTGTGCCAAGTGTGCTATATTTTGTATCTCCCCCACCATGTTGCTACACACCAAAATATTATTCTGTGCCTAGTCCATCTCATCCAGATGATGCTGAAGGAAGTCCCATTATGACTTATTCACATGCTTTTATCAAATCTACTCATTTAGAAGCAGTGTTTAGAAGAAAGTTGTGGCATCAGATCAGTATGGGTTTTTGTTTTTGTTTTGTTTTTGAGGTCTCACTATGTTGCCCACGCTGGTCTAGAACTCCTGGGTTCAAACAATCCTCCCTCCTCTGCCTCCCAAAGTGCTGGAATTACAGGCATGAGCCATCGTCCCTGGCTCCAGTATGGGTTGATGGCACTCCCTATGACCCTCTATGGCCCTGGAGAAATTCTCCCAAGGTCTTTCTGTATGAAGAGGGTAAATGGGTATGTTCTTCAAACTTAGGTATACCTAAATATATAGTTTTTACAATAGTTATTAGCACCCATTTTCTTAAGTGGGCAGCTTGATTAAATTTTACATAGGTCTAACATCTGTGTTACAGCCACTCAGATCAACATATAATTTCTGTCACTTTGTGAGGTTCCTTCACATCCCCTGCCAGTCAATAACCCGTCAAAAGTAACCATTTATATGGCGTCTATATTCACAGATTGTTTTTGTCAATTTTTGAATTTCATTTAAATGGAATCATGCAGTATGTACTTAGAACATAAACCCTTTTGTTTTAGGCTTTGTCGATGAGACTCATCAATGTTGCATGTAGCAGTAATGTAGTATTCTAATGTGTGTGTGTGTGTGTATTTCTTTTTTTTTTTTTTTTTACAGTTTATGTATTCATTTGACCAAGAGTGAACAGTTGGATTGGGTTGCTTACAATTTTGAGTTGTTAAGAATAAAGCTTCTATAAACATTTTTATACATGTCTTTTGGTGGATATATGCACTCATTTTTCTTGGCTATATACCCAGCAGTGAAATTGCTGGATCACAGAGTAGGTTTATATTTAGTCCAACAGTTTTCCAAATTTGTGTATTCTACACTCCCACCAACAATGTATGAGGGTTCCAGTTTCTCCACATTGTCACCCTTACTTAGAATTGTCAGTCCTTTTAATTTTAGCCAATCTACTGAGTGTGAAATGATATTCAGCATAGTTTTAATGTGTGTGTCCCTGAAATCTAAAGCCGTTAAATATGGGTATAGTTGTGTATGAATAGATTGGTCACTTTGAAATGATTTCCCAGTGAGAGTAATAATAATTTTAAAAGATCATTGGAAGAAAATGACTATGAAATCAAATAATGTACTTTCTTTCATCCATGTCTATAATCCTCCACTTCCCTCTCTCCCATGTTTCTATTTTGTTCAATAAATATTCGCAAATAAATATTGGCTCTTTTGTGCCAGGAATTTTAGTTTTTGGACAAGCCAGGACTTTCTCCTTTCCTCTCTCCCCTCTCTATTCTCCTCTGAGACAAAAAAAATCCATGGAAATAAAGGCACTGGAATGCAGTGGATAGCTTTGGGGAACTCTGCCTCACCAAACCCCCTTTCTCTGAGGATTATCCCACATGCACAGATGTGGGTCCCTAATGGCATGTTTATGTCATGTGACCCCACCCCTTCCACTGATTGGATAAAAAGGGACACGTGCTCAGAGGAGGCCTCTCATTGGTTGTTGTGAGTTTCAGAGCTTTCGTATCCTGAGCATTTGGAGTTTGCCGACTGAGATGCTTGTCATTTTAGGAGAAACATTGGAACTGAGAGGTTGTGGAGGGGGGCTCGATGCACAGGGAATTAGAAAAATCTAGTCTACAGCCAGACAGTGAGACAAATAAAGAAGTGTGCAGAGTCAAGGGAAAAAAGAAAACCACGTGGATCCGATTATACAGAGAGTACCGCTAAGAGAAATAACTAGCACAGTGCTTGATTTTTTATTCCATCCTGTGGACACTCAGCAGCTTTCCTCTCTCGGGTTCTGTGAGATATTTTGATATTGATTCAAATGAATTTCCCGTTTTTAGTGAAGCTAGTTTGAGTACATTTTGTTACTTGCTCACAATAGTAATGGAGTAAAAGAATCTTTGTCCAAGCCCCTCTTGGCTATGGATGAAGGAAGGAGATTCGACTCCGTGTGTCCTTATCTATCTTTTCCATTCCAACACCCCTCCTTCTAGGTGAACCCTGCAAATTCTAAATTTTAAAAACACAAAATCCATCAAATAATAGAAATAGAATCAAACCCAGAGGGCACTAAAAATAAGAGACCCTGAGATCTCCAGGTACATTTTTAGCCTCCGTTACCTTTTTCCCTTTCTTCTGTTTCTGGTCTTGGCCACTTTTATCTTCTTTCTGCTTTACCAGTTATCTCCCTTTATTCCTTTGCTTCAGCTTTTTGCCTTTTGAAGACATGTTGCTTTCAGAACAAGGGTGGTCGTAAAACAAAAGCATTTTGGTGTGGGAGTGATGTCCTTCAAACCCTAGGGTGCTGTATTTTGGTTTCTTTATGTGTCTCTATGAGACTTTGGGGTGCAAAAAACTATTGACTAAAGAAAAACAGTGCCTGGGATAAGGGTTCATAAACTGTGGTGATCAAGAAGCAAACCAGGCCCCATGTGAGTCCAGTTCAGTTTTCAGAGCTGTGTGAATTTCAACTTGACAGAGACTTCACAGACTTGCAAATACAGAAAGACAGGAAGAACAAATCTCTTTGCTAAATAAAATGAAGAATTTGGTAATTAAAACAAAAGCAAATAAATCGAGTAATAAATGTAAATGTTAAGAAAAGTGCTCTTCCAAAGTATTTAACTAGTTTTATAGTCTAGCTGTGACCCAGATGTTTATTTAGAAGACATTACAGATCTGTATTACATGAAGTAATTAATATTTCATGCAACTGCCTCCCCAATGTTATCTAGTATAAAAATATCAGTTATGAAATTGCTCTGAGAAATGGCCTGAAAGATGAAGTGGCAGCTTCCCAAAAGGTTTGTGATGTGCTCAAAGACAGATGAGCAAAAAAGATTTAAAAAAAAATAATAAAGCAAGATAAAAATACAGATCACAAACACAAGCAGCATGATCTGTTTTCTCATGTATATCATATTTGCTTCCATAATGTGTATACATATATATAATACACACACACACACACACACACACACACACACACATACACACACACACAGTTTAAGTATCACTCTGTCGCCCAGGCTGGAGTACAGTGGCACGATCGCAGCTAACCACAGCCTCAATCTCTTGGGCTCAGGTAATGCTTCTACCTCAGCCTTCCCAAGTAGCTGGGACTACAAAAGCGAGCCACCACACCTGGGTAATTTTTTGATTTTTTTGTAGAGATGAGGTCTCACCATGTTGCCCAGGCTAGTCTCGAACTTCTGGGTTCAGGCAATCTTCTTGCCTCAGCCTCCCAAAGTGCTGGGATTACAGATGTGAGCCACCGCACCCAGTCCATAATTCATTTTCAATTCCCAAATATACATACTGTTTTATATTTAGAACATTCTTTTTTGCATGGTGTTAAAGTAGGAGAGGAAAGAACAATATTTGGTGGGCATAGCCTTACAATCTGAGGAAAGTCTTGGAAAATTCTAGCGTCCACTAGAGAAAGCCTTTTGAGAGCTGGACCCCGTAAGCACCTACTAAAGCGTATCACCTTTGTTTTCCACGACAATTACGTTGCAACATGATCCTGTGGTTTTTGCTAAGAAATTCCATCCCATCTCCCTAAGCATTATTTTCGTTTTAAGTGACAAAAGTGAAACAAGAAAAAAATGCTTTTCTCAGGTACTGCCTTTAATCCTTAACCTACTTAGCCGTGCGTCCTTCAAGTGGCAAAGAGAATGAATAACATTGTAGTGCATGGAAACCCATCCGCTGAAAAAGTTACCTTATATAAAGAGGAGGTATTAGCTACAGGCTGACATCTCCTGCCGGATGCCAAACGTTTGTGTTATTCCCCCCAGAGAGGACAGAGCCAGATGCTGCATTAGACAGGTTCTCAGCACAAGGGTCTGCACTGAGATTGTCTGAAAGACATGTCCAGATATGTGACTTAGGAGGGCAGCTTTGTGATTGTGTGAATAGGGGGTTGAACTTGCTTATGCATTTGCAATATTATTCCAAGTAATTTTCAAACTCAGGCTTTTAGTATTACCTCTTTTAAGTAAGGCAACTCAATGCTCACCTGGGGAGTAACCTGCGCCGGTGATTTGAGAAACCCCACTAGGCTCTGCTTGCAGGAAAGGTTGTGATTGTCTAGCATCCTGCCTCGGGCACAGCCCTTGCCTCCTTCCATCCAGAAATCTCCAGTGTCAGAATCTCTTTGCTAGGTCAAATACCAGAGACCATCAGTCACTGCTGATAAAAATGTATTGACTGGCCGGATGCAGTGGTTCGCAGTGGCTCACGCTTGTAATCCCAGCACTTTGGGAGGCCGAGGTGAGAGGATTGCCTGAACTCAAGGGCTCGAGACCAGCCTGGAAAACTTGGTGAGACCTTGTCTCTACAATAAATCAAAAAATAAGCCACGCGTAGTAGTGTGTGCCTTTAGTTCCAGCTACTTGGAAGGCTAAGGTGGAAGGATCACCTGAGCCCAGCAAGTCAAGGCTGCAGCAGCCATGAGTGTGTCACTGCACACCAGCCTGAGCAACAGAGACTCCGACGCAAAAAAAAAAAAATGTATTGACCATCCCACAACCCAGCTAGCCTTTAGATCTGTTTTTGCCACTTTCTTAGGAACACATTTCACGACACTCTACACTAGCTTATAGGTTATCGCACTGGTGATTGTATTGTTGAGATTGTGAGGAAGGTCAGCCTCCAGTCCCCATACTTAAGCTCCTGGCACAGTGTTTATTTGGATCATTTCAATGTGTATCCTCAATAACCAGTGTATAATCTAACCCTTTTTAAGAACTTCATAAATATCTATTGAGTGAATGAATGAATGAATGAAATATATATTATTCAATTCAAAATGCTGCACGGGAGGCACTGAGAAATCTAACAAATAATCTACCCCTGCACTGGGATTGCCCCCGACTTTGTCCACAGTCCCCTTCTTGTGTATTCACTGTCTCTGGGCAAGCACATTTTTTGCAGTGGCTTTTTTTTTTTTTTTGGTGAATTAGAGTCTCACTCTGTCGCCCAGGCTGGAGTGCAGTGGCACCCTCACAACCACTGCAGCCTTGACCTGCTGGGCTCAGGTGATCCTTCTGCCTCAGCCTTCCAATAGCTGTGTGTGCCACCATGCCTGGCTAATTTTTTTATTTTTATTGGAGAGATGAGGATTCACCAAGTTGCCCAAGCTGGTCTTGAACCCCTGGGATCAGGCAATCCTCTCATCTCCGGCTCCCAAAGTGCTGAGATTAGAGGCATGAGCCACTACGCCTGGCCCTTGAAGTGACTTTAATCACCACCTTTGTGTATAAGGATTGCAAAAATTCTATCTCTGATCCCAATGACACTTCTTCCCAGATTATAGCCACTTTACTAACCCAGAATAAGACCAATAGGGAATGGCATAATTTGGGAAACTCGGTATCTAAAAGTAATTTGATGCACTCCAGGTCCTAGGAACTTCTGCCTTGGCGATTTCAAGATCAGGATTTAAGGGAAACCATCCAATCATTTCCAACTATTACCTTCCTACTATTCCTCATAAACTTTCTCCAGTTTACGGGGAACCATAAAACCCAGACAACTGGGTGCAGTGGCTTGCACCTGTAATAATCCCAGCTACTTCAGAAGCTGAGATGGGAAGATTGCTTGATGTCAGGAGTTGGAGACCAGCCTGGGCACCGTAGTGGGGCCCCGTCCCTAAAAAATAAATAAATAAATAAGTTAGCTGGGCATGGTGGCACACGGCTATAGTCCCAGTCACTCTAGAGGCTGAGGCAGAAGGGTTGCTTGAGCCTGAGTTCAAGGCTGCAGTGAGCCATGCTCCTGCCTGTAAATAGCCACTGCTCTCCAGCCTGGTCAACAGAATGAGACCACATTACAAAAAATAAAATAAAATTTTAAAAAATGGACAGATGAGAATATTAACAACAATACCCAGATTATATTTCATATTTATATAGTGCCTTCTAGTAAAAAAAATTAAGTGTCTTCACATTATTTGTATAGTACAGAAAAGAAAATTAGAATTCAGGGAAATTGACTATGTGCCCAGGTTCGAGGGCTAATATTAATACACAGTGTAGCTCTAATTTCTTTTTGTTGTTGTTGTTTTTTGTTTGTTTGTTTGTTTGGGGTTTTTCTGAGCGGGAATCTCACTCTGTCACCCAGACTGGAGTGCAGTGGCACGCTCACGGCCACTGTAGCCTCGGCCTGCTGGGCTCAGGCGATCCTTCTGCCTCAGCCTTCCAAGAAGCTGGAACCACAGGCATGTGCTGCCATGCCCGGCAAATGTTTTTGATTTATTGTAGAGAAGAGGTCTCACCAAGTTGCCCAGGCTTGTCTCGAACTCCTGGGCTCAGGCAATCCTCTCGCCTTGGCCTCCCAAAGTACTGCGATTACGGGTAAGAACCACCACTAGAGTAGCTCTAATTTCTAACTATGACCAAGCTTAGCATTATCTCTCCTCTTCAAAAGTGATCAAGTTGAGACTTGTGCTCTAGGAAACAATGAGCCTTAAAAGTCTTTTGAAGAGGTACCTAACAGGATGGAGGAGTAGTAAAGAGAGCTTAATGTGGCAGTGGCCACGTGCAGGATGGTCAGAAGGGGGAGAATTGAGGTCAGGAGGCTGTGTGATTAAGGTGGGCGGTGATGAGGACCTGGTTTAGAAAGATGCAGTAGAAACACGGAAGTGTTAGGGCTTGGTGTAAATGAAACTAGAAGATAAAAAAGAGATCTGATTTTAAAATGTCTTCAAAGTTTCAAACCTTAGCAGTGAGAAGCAGAGAAGCTGGCTGGATGTGGTGACTCACAACTGTAATCCCAGCACTTTGGGAGGCTGAGGTGGAAGGACTACTTGAACCTTGAGTTTGAGACCAGCCTGAGCAACACAGTGAGACCTTGTTTCTACCAAAAAATAAAATAAAATTAGCTGGGTGTAGTGGTGTACAATTGTAGTCCTAGTTACTTTGGAGGCTGAGGCAGAAAAATCAATTGCAGAGAAGCTGGGAGTGGGAGTGGGAGCAGGTTTAGCAGGAGCTGAAAATCTTGATTTGGGACATTGGGAAATGAGGGTGTGAGACCTCTGAGTATATCTCAACTGTTTACCTTCATAGGGAGGCTAGGTAGGAAATGGCACCAATGAGATAATCCAGGAGGAAGATGAATGTCTCATTGGGGCCACAGTGATTGGGCCAGGAGGGCAATTACCATAATTCAAGCCGTGGGATATATATCTAAAATGGGATTGTGGTCAAAAAGAAAGAAACAGGAGCAGATGGAAGTCGTGGAAGAACAGACCAAAATAGGGGTCAGTGATGAGTGAAGGCATCTAGAGAACAGTGTCTTGGAGGCAGGAAACAGGAGGTAGTGTGTGTCAATCTTTTAGAACTGGTTCAATAGCTGGCATTTTGCATGCTCCTGACATCGTGAGGGAGGCAAGCTGGATTGTGGAAAGGAATTTGGAATGAAGAAGGGTGGATGCCTTTCAAGTAGCAGGACTGAAGAGCCTGGAATGGAAGTTAGAAGTGAGGCCGGAAGTTGGCAGCATAGAGCCGATCACAGAAGTCAAAAGAACAAGTGTACTTTCTGAGCGTGAAGTAGCAGGAAGGAGCTGGGAAGACCAGGGACTACTAATCCTGGCCCCTCTAGAGGGATGCTCTCTAGGCCACAATTGATTCCACAGGTGCTATGGCAACGGTCCCCCCCCAAAAAAGGGGGTGACATTCCCCATAGTGAACAGAGACCAAGAGAATCTTCCAGGTGTGCCCAGGTTGTGCATGGTACCGTGACCCTAGAATTAGATGAGATACTGGTTCAAGTAATTCCACATGCACTCTCTTGAGGCCTGACCAGTGTCTCTGACAAGGATCTGTTTTTTCTGTATTTCTTTCTTTTTTATTTTTTTCTGGTTCAGTATTTGACTCCCTCTCAGAGGTAACCAAGATAAAAGTGACTTTCAGCAGGCTCCTTCAGGATCCCTGTTGCCCTTCACCATCAATTCTTAATCTGGGTTCTTGCACAAGTATGAGATGGGAGAAGGATGAGGTGTGTTTAAGGGGATTCTGAGAGATGGTAGTCTAAACTCCTAGATGCACATTTTTGAGGGTCCTAGCCTAGTATCAATTGACAGAGAAAAAGATATGTGTCTTCTCTCAGTGACCCTCTAAGTAGTCAATTTTACTGCTTTTTAAGTTACTCTTAGGTTTCCAACAAAACTTGAATAGGATCCAAGAAGATCTGGGTGTCTGTTTTGTAGGCTTGTTTGCCAAAACTCTGTTATAGGGACAGGGTGGGGAAGAGGACATTATATTTCAACTCTTGGAAGAACTTTGTATTGTATCTCCATGGTTATTTAAGCGTGTGTACAGGCACAACTTCAATCTGGTCTCAGTCTGACATGATGACAGGAATTTTAAAAGGATCATATGGGCTAGGCATGGGGCTCAAGCCTGTAATTCCAGCACTTTGGGAGGCAAAAGTGAGAGGATCGTCTGAGCCCAGAGGTTCGAGACCAACCTAGGCAACTTGATAAGCCCTCATCTCTACAATAAATCAAAAAATTAGCCAGGCATGGTGCGTGCACCTGTGGTTCCAGCTACTTGGGAGACTGAGGCAGAAGGACTGCCTGAGCCCAGCATGTAGAGGCTGCAGTGGTCGTGAGTGTGCCAATGCACTCCAGCCTGGGTGACAGAGTGAGACCCCAATTCAAACAAACAAACAAACAAAGCAGCATATGGAAAGGAATTGACTCTTCAGAGAAATAGAACCAATAAGAAAGAAAGAGATGGAAAGAAAGGTTGAGAGAGATTTATTTTAAGGAACTGGCTCAAGCTATTGTGGAGCTGGCAAATCCAAAACTGTAGGGCAGGTCAGCATGCTGGAAACTCAGGCAGGTTCTTTGTTGTAATCTTGAGGCACGATGATTTCTTCTTCTCCAAGAAATCTGTTTTTGCTCTTATGGCTTTCAACTGATTGGATGAGGCTCACTCACATGATAGAGAATAATCTGCTTTACTCAAAGCCGACTGATTGTAAATGATAATCACATCTAAAAAATTTCTTCACAGTAACATCTGGACTAGTGTTTGACCAAACAACTAGGCACCATAACCTAGCTAAATTGACACTTCAAATTCATCATCACACTGGGTATGGGCATTCTTGGTAACAATCCCTTGAGAAGCTGTGACTTTCCTTCTTGAGTCAAGGAAAATGACATATGGCTTTTTCTACCATGCACAGAGGGGGAAGTCAGCCCTGTGGTCAGCCTCTGGCCAGCAAAGAGGCACAGAGGAGGAGGGTGAAGTATTTCAAGGAAGACTGTATAGGTCGGGCCCAGAAGTGACATGTATCACTTCTTCCCATTCCTAACCTAACAGTTTTGGAGTCCAGGAAGCATAGTTAGCTGTACTCAGAAGGCATGGGAAATAAGTGTGTGGCCAGTGTCTGCAACAAAGTTTCTAGCTTCAGGGACTAATTGGATGGCGGTTCTGTTCATCAAGATAAGGCACACAGAGGAGAAGCAGATGTGATAGAAAGATACTGAACTCAGTTTTCAGCATGAAGACTCTGGAATATTTGTCCCGTAGGCAGCCTGAAATGCAGGTCTCGAGTTCAGGAAAGATTTTGGCATTGAAGATAAAAATCTGGAGAATTTCTGGCCTGTGGGTAGTATAACAATCGGAAAAGAGAAGAATGAGGAAGAGTCATGTTGAGAAAAAGGAGCTGGTGAAAGACAGCAAGGAGAACAGGATCTTAAAAGTTAAAAGAGGAGAAAGTTTCAAAAAAAGGGAATGGCCCATGGTCTCAACTGTTATAGAAAAATGAAGAATTTTCAGAAAATATTATCTGCACTTAGTGATTGTTTTCTGTCTTCTATATTCAAAAATCCTCTCAGACTGTTCTTCTTTTGGAAGAATTAAGGTTGATCAGTTTATATCAAGATAATATCTGGATTCAAGATAGTGGATTGATTCATAGAAAATGTGTTATGGAGGTGACTATCTTCTTTTTCACCTGAGACACCATGAAAATGGCAGCAAATTTTTTTTTTATGTAGAAATCCACAACAACAAAGAGACTAGGAGAGCTTTCAAAATACTTCTAGAAAGCAGAATGGAGAGAGGAGAGTTGACACAAAGCAGAGAAAGTCAAAATTAATAGCAGCCAACCTGCGTCCAGAAGAAGCTCCTATCTGTGTGACACCAGGAATGAGGGGAGTGGGGAGAAGACCCCAAAACAGAAGGTGTGAATAAAAGACAGACAGTGAGAACAGGAAGTGTGAGTATAGGAGGTGAGACAAAGAATAAGGAAGAGGAGGGGGCCGAGAAGAAGAAAAAGGAGGAGGGAGGAGGAGAAGAATTCTTTGTTTCTTTAAGCTATGAATTGTCTCTTTTGAGTGGCGTGGGAACTCTGACCGCAGATCTGAAGAAAGGGAAGTACAAACTCTCAATCTCACTGAGTATTATTGCCTACTCAGTGTGCATCATCATGCAAATGCTGCTTGTTGTTTTTCAGCTGCTAAAACCAACCTACAGATCAATCGTGGAAGATTAAGCACGGTGACACCATGAAATGTAATATCAGTCTTAGCAAGAAAAAAATTGATGGAAGTCTGCCACGGAAGCGGGGACCTGCTAAATTACCTTATCACTGTCTTTCAAAACAAGGGTTCAAGAGGCACGGTCTGTGTGGATGAAACAAGAAACGGAAGCTGAGATGGCTGGGGACAGAGGTGCCCAGCAGAGGAATTGAATGTGGTTCTGAAACTGCATCAGGCACACAGGGGCAGTGAAAAAAGTTAAACCCCCATCCACCACAGCAGGAAGTTAACAGGCAATGTTTCAAGCTGATAAGTCAAGAAATATTATGTACTGACATAAAAATAACAGAACTGAGTTTCAAACAGTTATTAAAAGCAGCTCCCTTGGACATGTGGGACCAAGAGAAAGAAGCAATAAGGAGGAAGGCTGCTTTTATATCTTGTGTTACTTGATTGTTTTAACCATGTGCAAAATTGGTTGTTTTAAAATTTTTTTTTCTTTGAGTTGGAGTCTCACAGGCTGGAGTGCAATGGTATGCTCCCAGTGGCCACAGCCTCGACCTACTGGGCTCAGGTGATTCTTCTGCCTCAGCCTTCCAAGTAGCTGGAACTACAGGCACATGCCACCACGCTTGGCTAATTTTTTGATTTATTGTAGAGATGAGGTCTCGCCAAGTTGCCCACGCTGGTCTCAAACCCATGGGCTCAGGCAATCCTCTCACCTTGGCCTTCCAAAGTGCTGGATTTATAGGCGTGAGTCACCGCACCCGGCTAAATTTTTAAAATATATTGATTGAGTCAGGTCTTGGTCTGTCACCCAGGCTGGAGTGTAGTGGCATGATCACGGCTCACCACAGCCTCAAACCTCTGGGCTCAGGTGATCCTTCTGCCTCAGCCTCCTGAGTAGCTCGGTCTATAGGCATGTGCCACCATGCCCAGCTACGTTTTTTGATTTTGTAGAGATGACATCTTACTTTGTTGCCCAGGGTGGTCCCGAACTCCTGGGCTCAAGCAATCCTCCTGAAGTGATCTCCCAAAGTGCTGGGATTACAGGTGAGAGCCACCGCACCCAGCCAAGTGTTTTAATATATAAAAATGTATACACTGATATGAGATCTAAAAGTAATACTGTTAAATTTTTAAAATCACAGTTTTACATTATACTATTTATATTTAAGAGTTCAGCAGCCGGGCGTGGTGACTCAGACTGTAATCCCAGCACTTTGGGAGGCCGAGGAGAGTGAATTGCCTGAGCTTGTGTGTTCGAGACCCACCTGGGCAACTTGGCAATCAAAAATTGGCTGGGCATGGTAGTGCGTGCCTGTAGTTCTAGCTACTTGGAAGGCTGAGGCAGAAGGATCGCCGGAGCCCAGCAGGTCGAGGCTGCAGTGGCCGGGAGCATGAGTCACTACTGGGTGACAAAGTGAGACTCCAACTAAAAAAAAAAAAAAAAAGAGTTCAGCTGTTTATTGAGCATATTATAAAAGGTTTCATCAAAAAGACCAACGGCTATGTCCTCATCAGACTCCTCAGATTCTTCTTTGTCTGCCTCCTCTTCCTTTTCCTCAATTGGGGCAG
>CAUYQG010184511.1:0-51037 GCA_963574415.1 Tarsius wallacei
CCCAAAAGTAAGTGCCCTTGATTCTCGACCCTGCGTGCCAGCCTGTTCCTACTCTCCAATGTCAAGGGAAGGGAGCTGGGCATGGTGGCAAGCAGCTGTAGTCTCAGCAACTTAGGATGCTGTGGCGGAAGCATTGCTTGAGCCCTAGAGTTTGAGTCCAGCCTGGACAGCATAGTGAGACCTAGTTTTGAAAAAAATTTAAAAAAATAAAGGGAAGATGCCTGCTCACTAGCAAGTGGCTGCACTGCCCGAGTGAGTGCTGACCAGTACGGGCAGGGACTTTGACCACCACTGAGGGGGGTGTTGCACTAAGTCCAGTTGTCATGCAGGTTTGATTCACTTCCAAATGACTGGGAAGAACACCAAGATCTTGCCCTAGAGGTTCACAAACAGGCCACAGAGACAAGGACTGCTCCCTACAGAGACAGGGACTTCACAGAGTTGTGGTGGATGATGAGGTGGAACCAAGTCTCTAAATCCAACACACACACACACACACACACACACACACACACACACACCCTGAGCCCAAAGTGAACTCAGTGGATGACCTGGGCAAATCATTTAACTTTTCTGGGCCTTGGTTTTCTCATCTGTAGAATAAGGCAGTTGAACGACACGATTTCTTAATTTCGCTTCCAGTTCACCCATCAATGGCTCCTTGCCCTGCTTCTAAGCTATCAAACCAAACCACCTCTTTCGAGCAACAGGCTGCCAGCTCTATTTCTCACTGTAAAAAATCCAGTGTGGCTCATAATCAAAGGTAACCCCCTGAAACTTTTTTCTTCTTGCCTTTAACAACCAAAGAAGAAAGAAGGCAGTGCCCACAAAAGGTTATATAAGTAAAAGATGCACCTTTCGTGGGTGATCTTTTAAAATTATCTAGGCTAGAGAAAAATGGCACCTTTTGATAAAGTTGTGAGATAACTTATACTTTATATTTTACTCAGATACACACACATGCGCGCACGCGCGCACACACACACACACACACACACAATGGGATGACATTTCCAGGTAATGCCTTAAAGTAATTGCTAACTTAACCATACAACAGTAGTTTTAATTACTGAACAAACCCCTAAAACTAAGAGGAAAAAAATTCCCCTAAATATTCTACTCAAAGCAAGGTAGGGCTTCTAATGCAACAAGATTGCCTGACTCTCTTTAGCCAACCATGCTTTCAAAAAAAAAGCAAAAGAAATGTTATGAAAACACCACAAATTTATCACTGTCATGGTTATCAGTAGAGGAACGTTTCAGAGTTATAGTCATCCCAGAACAAAGCAATTTAGGAATGTAATCTGGTATTTCCAACCAGTGCCACAACTTGGACTCATTAGCTTCCTTGATGGACTTCTTATTGTCTCTTGGTTTCTAGGCAATTGTCTGGGTACCAAGTTAATTTTACCTTTTTTTTTTTTTTTTTTTGATAAGAGATGACATCTTTCCTCCTCCCCAGATTTGGCAATTACTAAACATGCATTTCCAGAGGCCCTGCATTCTGGACAAGTCTCTCAACTTGACAAAGATGTCACTTGGCCAATATTTAGCCTGTTTGCCTTCTCTTTTGCAAGAAGATAACAACTGTTGTGAGACAGAGATATGATAAACATGGATCAATTCTGTGTTAGTATAAAAAACAAACACACAAAAAAACAAAGAATACCTAAAACATGGTAAAGTTTTTCTTCTATTTAAAAAAAAAAGTCAATATTCTTATATTTCAAGTGAGGGTAGCAGGGAGGAAGAGATGTGTTCAGTGATAATTAACAAAGTCTTTAATTGGCCCAACTCATGATTCTATACCAGCCTTGTACATTGACTCATTTAATTCCTAGAAAAAAATCTGAAGGCTTTCACAGGCTTCATCCTCCCTCTCCACAAAATGCTGAATTATTGGCACTGTGAGATCTTAGGCAAATGACTGAACCTCTCTAAGCCACCATTTTCTTATCCATAAATTGGAAATAAAACTCTCAGTGCTAGGTTTATAGTAAAACTTAAGGTGATTCATGTGGGACTCAGGACATAGTTCCTCTTTCTCGCTAAGATGTTTCTCATTGCATACACTTGGCAAAAATACTTTCTATCAGAGCAACAGAGAGCTACCCCTTAGACAGACATGGGCACACCCATGAAGGCACCATTGTTAGACAGGAGGATATTGCTAAGTCAGTGTTTTGAGAGCTCAGGTAAGAGGTTTGAAAGTAAAACTCAAAACCTTAACCGCCTCTCTCCCACATCACCCACAAGCACAGTGCAAAGGCTGCAGTCTCCTGGGTCCACTGCACCACCCCCTTATTTCTTTTTGATTTTGTCATTGTGAGAAGCTAGCAGTGAAAACAGCATTTACATGCAATGCATGAATACTAGCTGAGAAACAACGAGCCCTGGCATTTAAGCTTTTTTTTTTGAATGGCTAATAATTGTTTTCTAAAGAAAAAATATCACTCTGTGCTGGCCCTTTGTCCCCTCCCTCCTCAGTCCTGAGCCATCCCAAGAGCTTGCTCCAGTCTCTACACAGTCAAGGAGAAAACCTATGCATGAGTCGGATCAGAAACACAGCCCGAGTGGGGCCTCGCCAAACAAAATGATGTTACAAAACAATGTCCTTGTCTAGGACAAAAGAACTATTAATGATAATCAGTACATATTACTGAAAGTGCTCCAAGTAATCTCTGGACTTTGTTTCAAAAATTCTTAATGGACACTAATGCTTAGAGTTCACTCAAAAGAGAAATAAATTATGTGCCAGGGTTGCAGGGACCAAGGACAACATGCAGAAGGCATCAAAGCATTAGCAATGTTACGACAATCAAACATTTTGTAATTGCATAAAAAGCCTTCAAAAATCATTTAGAAATACTAATTATGAACACTAATAATACTGTAACATGAGGTTTCTTTTATGCTAGATTTGAGCCTAGGTTGAGCTGTTTCAGTAATAATATTTCAGCTCTTTTACAAACCAAGGTGCTTTTTACGCCATGAAAAAAATTCCATTTAAGTTTGAAAAATGGTTATGGGAATGGATAAAATCTTTTTTTTTTTTCTGTTTTTTGAATTAAAAAAAAATTTTGATTGCCCTCCATCTCTAATAGGTCATATTTCCTGACATTAATGCCCAGAAATATCTTTTAATTTTGGACAGGCAGACCAGAAGTATGCCCTCTTTCAAGTCCTGCGTGTATCTCTAACAAAAACAGTTCCAAGGACAAAGCCTCATTCCGGGTTCCCCAGCAAAGGCAACATAAAGAGGCCATCAGTCTATCTGAGAAAGGAAGGAATCTTGGACTGAACTTACTTGGGGGAACATCCATCTTCTCTCTTAGAGATTACTATTCAATGTGTTATGAAAAGTCCAAACCCAAGGAAGGTGATTTCTGTTATCACTTGTTAATGCCAAATGCATGGTTAGTACTAAGGTACAGAACAAGAATCCTTGTTCTTTCACTGAATTTCCTTTTACCAAGCCTCTGTATTGAAAATGGAGCTACTCATCAGATATTACGTGGTTGATTTAACTTTGACCCTGAAACTGAAAACTATCCACACTTCCAGATTAACCTTCTGAAATTGAGGCTTTATCTTACAGGTGAATAATTCAGCTCAGGTAAAAATCAGCAGCCTTGCTATGCTTTTCTTTTCTTTTTTTTTTAGATTGGAAAATATAGTTTATTTAGAAAGTAATGAGAGAGAGAGAGAGAGAGAGAGAGAGAGAGAGAAATTCACCTCCACAAGGTAAGGAGGGGCCCAAAGCTTGCTATGCTTTTCTAGGAAATACTTTATGCACCTCTGCAACCTGTTAAATCTGTGTATCTTTGCCACTAACGTGGGCAGCTACTGACTTGAACTTTCTGTAGGTGACTTGCCTGGATGCTATTACCAACACATGGCTATGGCTACAATCCCCAAAGTCAAATCTACCCGAATTGGCTGGATGAGGGTGACCCCAAAATTATGGAGTTGCTGGCCCCAAAGCAAGGCAGACACCATGGACATTTTGCATATATTATGTCCTTGGATAGATAACCTAAATCATACCTCTTGGAACTTGAATTCTGGTCAGCATACCAAGTGAAGGCAAGTAGAGCCTGAGGAACTATCACGTGGTCTGCAGCCACTCTAAACCGAAGTTACTACTGAAGGCAGAAGCATGGATAGACCAAGAGTATTACCAGTTATAATGAAGGAGAAAATAATTCTATGGGTTCACTCACATCCTGAATCATCTAGAAAAGAGAGGGAATCTCCCAAAGTACCAACAATGGGAATTTGGTTCTAAATTTGGAGAAAATGAGCTCCACTGTCAGACCAGATGAAAAGTGCAAATCCCAGGACCTAGTGGGATATTAGGCAAATATTTAAAAGTAGAGAGGATGTTTGATTACTCTCTACTCTCCTCTGGTTACAAAATTTTAGGCAGTTTATCTAGATTTGTCATTGCTGGGTAACAATTCAAAACAAGAAAGTCGTCATCAAGATATTTATTTTTGGGGAGGCAGAAGTGAGGGGATTGCCCAAGCCTACAGGTTTGAGAACAGCCTGGGTCACTTGGCAAGACATCATCTCTACAATAAATCAAATTAGCTGGGTGTGGTAGCACGCACCTGTAGTTCCAGCTACTTGGAAGGCTGAGGTGGAAGGATCACCTGAGCCCAGCAGCTTGACACTTGGGTGGCTGTGAGCATGCCACTGACTCCAGCCTGGGTGACAGAGTGAGACTCCAACTCAAAAAAAAAAGATATTTATTTTGTATTTACAGATGTTATCAAGACTATGGACATTGTTAGATTAGATATGTAAACTACTTCCTAATATGGGATTTAGAATCAGGAAACCTGGATTCAATTCCCAGCCCTGTCACTTACTAGCTACGTAATTTTGTGCAAGTTACCTCAACCTCTAAAAGGGCAATAAAAGGATTTCTTCTTTCATTCTAAAATTTCACCACTAAAAATGAAGACTTAGTAATTAATCACAAATATACACAAGAATTTTTATCTTATCATTGTTATATCAGGAAAACATTATGGGGAACTGCCCAAGAGCAAGAATAGAGGATGACAAGTACCACGGTACTTGTATACTCCAAAATGGAATACTCTACCACCATTCAAATAATAAAAAATGAACTGTAGAGAAAGGTGTTCTAGCTGTATTAAGAGAAACAAAAAATCCAAAGCCCCAAAGCATAGTACACTATTTTGTCAAAAAGGAAAAAATAAACATGTATGGAAAAAGAGACTTAAAATATATACATCAAATTAATGAGAGCAGCTATCGCTGGGTAAAGAAATTATGAATAATTTTTCTTTTCTTTGTCTGTATTTTCTGACATTTCTATAATACAACTGTATAAATAAAAGTTTAATAATAAGAAAGAAAAGTTAATATTAAAAACCTACCTCATAGAATTATTGTGAAGATAAGATTAAATAAAGAATGGCAATGTTGACTTAATATTGGTTTTTAATATTGCAAACATCCTTTTTCTGACCATTAGGAGACAGTTTCCTATGGCAACTACTAATTGCATTATTCTTTCTAGGGAATCCTATGTGAAGTCTGAAGTCAAAGTGCGATGGCATAGTTGTTTTCAGAAGGACCCTGTGGAGATATATAATCTGGTCATCCTTGACAAAATGGTTATTGTAATCAATATGCTGATAGAGGTCTGAAAAAAAAGCCCTGCTTAGGTCACATGTTTTATATAATGATCTAGAATGCAGTGAGAGACCTAGATGCTGATGTTAGACAACTTTTGACTCCTGGGAAAACCACCATCCTTTAGCTACGAGACAGACATTTGTTTATGCCAACGACTATAGGGCATATGACTATAACATCAACACATACCAGCAATAAAGCCAACAAAGGGCCTGTGGAGACCTCTACAGAGCAGGTGCAGCCTCAGAGACTGATCACAAATCCCTCAAGGCAAAAGTGAGCCCTTTGATCAGTGTCCCCTGAGAAAGCCCCAGGACTCAGTGCCATGTAACATAAAGAGCAGGATCTTGGAGGCAGAAAGAACCAGTTTGCAAGCCCAGCTTTGCCACCAACTTGTCATTTCACTCCACACAAGTTACTTAACTGGGGTCTCAGTTCCAAGTCTGTAGGATGGAAGTAAGAATACCCTTCCATGGGGTTGTTGTGATCATCAAATGGTATAGACAGTGTAAAGCTGAAAGTTGTCAACTGTCATTGAATTCTATAACTTAAGTGATATATTTTATAGCAATGCATCTTAAAACAATGCATTGGCCGGACTCGGTGGCTCAGCCCATAATCCCAGCATTTTGGGAGGCTGAGGTGAGTGGATTGCCTGAGCCCGCAGGTTTGAGACCCACCTGGGCAACTTGGCAAGCCCTCATCTCTACAATAAATCAAAAATTAGCCGGGTGTGGTAGTGCACGCCTGTAGTTCCAGTTACTTCGAAGGCTGAGGCGGAAGGATAGCCAGAGCCCAGCAGGTCGAGGCTGCAGTGGCCGGGAGCGGCCACTGCACTCCAGTCTGGGTGACAGAGTGAGAATCCAACTCAAAAACAAAAACAAACAAACGAAAAACTAAAAAAAACCCCCAATGCATTGGAATTTCTATAGCAAGAGAAGGAAAAAAGGCCCATATGTCCTTGGGTTATGACATTAAGGTGGCACTGAGCCTCAGAACAAACTATGGGCTCTTTTTGAGATTGATAGACCTTGTCATAATTTGATTGATTTCAACTAGCACAGCTTTTCTCTTCTAAATTGTTCTTTTTCCTTTTTTTCTTTTAGTCTTAAGAAGGCTGTAATGGGTTGAGTTGTATCCCTCACCCTTGATACCTGCAAACGTGACCTTATTTGGAAATAGTATCTTTATAGATGCAATTAAGATGAGGTCATACTGGCCTAGGGAAGGCCCTAAATCCAACGACTGCTGTCTTGATAAGAGGAAGGAGAGGGAGATTTGAATTCAGGGACACAGAAGACACAGAGAAATAGGCCACGTGAAGAGGGAAGCAGAGATGGGAGTGACGCAGCTATTAAGCTGAGCATTGCCAAGAACTTCCAGCAACAAAGAGATGCTAGGAGAGAAGCTTCTAGAAATTCTTCCCTTGAGCCTTCAGAGAAAGCATGGTTCTGCTGATACCTTCATTTTGGACTTCTAGTCTTCAGAATTGTGAGAGAATAAATTTCTGTTGTTTTAAGTCACCTAGTTAGTGGTCATTTGCTACTATAATCCCATGAAATTAATACAAAGGTTCAGGAAATTTTATGAGTATAAGGTATCTGATGAGAATATTCTGGCATCTTTCACAAACAGGGTGTAATGGTTTTCTTGCTGATCCTCCAAATCAATTCTCCTATTCTTCCATGGCTATTAAGTTTTAGGTGGACACAAGGCCACCAAGTCAGAGATTATATTTCCCCCCAGTCCCTTGGAGCCGGGTATGGCCACAAAACTAGGTTTCCACCAAGCAATGTGAGTAGAAGAGGCACGTGTAACTCCCATTCACCTAAAATAAAACTGCTTGTCCTGGGTAGCCTCTCTTTCTTCCCATGGATTGAAACTTGGATGAGGCCATGGTCTGGCTCCCTGCCATGTGGGCAAGCCCCGCTTTGGAGACAGGAGAGCATGCAAACAGGACCCGTGAACAGAGCTTCCCTGGCAGCCTCTACTAGCTTGAATACCACAGGAGAGAGAGGTAAACTTCCAATTTCATGTAAGCCACTGTGTTCTTGAGTCTCTTTGCTAGAGTGGTTTTTAACCTTCACCCTAACAAATACACAGCGTTAGGAAATAACTTTACAGTTGAAAATCATTAAACATTAGAGCTGAAGGAGACATGAGGAATTGTACCCTCTCCCTGAAAAAGGACAGGAAACTGGGATTCAGAGGAATTAGGTGACTGCTTCCAAGTCAACCAGCCAATTAGGGGCAGAGCAGAAAATAGTACTCTCTAAACGAGTAGCTTTGTGGGCTCTGGGGCCTGAATGTGTTGAATTCTCCATGTTATCACACAGAATACCTCGACTGGACCCATGGACAATTTCACCAGTATCATTTAGAAGCTCCATGTAAGCCAGAGTGACATTTTGAACTATAAATCGGATCATGTCAGTCCGAAGCTCAAATTTCAGCCACGGTTCAAAAGGTCCTACGTGAGCCAGCCTGCCTGGTTCTCCAACCTAGCATCGCCCTCTCTGCCTCACGCATCTCACTCCACACTCATCTTGAATTTTCTCTACAGCTCTAAGCTTGCTCCAGACTCAAATCATTTCTGTTTGTGATTCCCTCTGCCTATCTCAATTTCCCTTCAGTCCTCCACAAGTCTCCTTCATCCATTCAGATCTCTGCTCAACTCTCACCTCCTCCCAAAGTGCTTCCCAGCCAGCTTATCCGGCATCTTATTCTCTGCCCTATTCTCCACTTTGCTGTACTTTGTGTCTTCACAGGCTTTCTCTCCTTCTGATTTTATATTCTAGTTGCTGTAAGCTTTGCCAACAATGTCAGTTCTTGAGGCAGGGACTTCCTGACCTTGGTTTTACCACTGTATTTGCGGTGCCTAAAATGGTGTCTGGCACACAGTACCCCCCCCGCCCCCACCCCCCACAAGAAAGTTGAACGAATAAATGAAGATCAAAGACATTTGTTGAATGAATGAAGTTGACTCCTCAAAGCCATAAGTCTAGTTTACCAATCATGACCCCCAACCCCCTGGAAATATGCAGAGAACACAAAAGGAGCACAGATGGTGAGACAAATACTAAGCGAGGTGGCTAGGGGACATGTAAGGAGACATTTGCCCAGGCAAAGAGAAACCGGAAGGTTATGTACTGAGAGTGAGGGGGGAGAGAACACACACTAACCCCAGGACCCAAAGCAGAGGTCAGGCAATCAATAGAAAAGTTAAAATGGCACTTTTAAACACTTCTGATAAAATTGATTTGGTCATTACCAGAGCTGAACACAGGGCATGCATGCCTTATCTGTTAGAAATATCTTTATGATCTTGTTAGCAGATCCCCAACACAGAAGCTGTAAAGGTTATAACCCAACTTGTAAAGCTAATCTCATATTGGCTCTGGGATAATACAGAATCTTCAGAAAAATTTCCACTTAACCATATGCTACAGCAAGAAGCCGGGCTTACACGGCTTCTCCTGCTTGGTAATTCGGGAGAGCTTAACTCTCTCATTTCTGAGATGGAGAGAGCAATTTTGGAAACAATGATTTCAGTACTCAGGGTTCTTAGATATATTGTAGCTTAGAGATCAACCCAAGTTAACTTGGGTTTAACAATTTCTCTCCTGTTCAAAGTGATTTAAAAATAAAAGTCAGCATGCTGTTGCCACCAAATTATGCTGGGACCAAGAGGGAACAGCAGCTTGGCAAAACCCCCTTCACCAAACTTATTTTTAAAGTATTTGTTTATTTTTAAAGATAGCTCTATATACACTTGTGTAATTCAAATCATAAGTCTTTAGTTTATTGTTACTTTTACTTGATAGTTTTGGGTCATTCTTCCTAAATAAAATAACACAGCATCATTTCTCGGCTCATCCTCTTCAGGATCATGTGCGCAGGTCTACGGAGCAGTATAGAAAGGGAAAATGAGTTGATGCTACATAGCAGGTCCAGAAAGCAAAACAAAATAACAAACCCAAACCCTCCTGAACGGCTTTGAAAAGGAAGCAAGGGAGAATATGAGTGCACCAGGCATTGACTTTCAAGCAGGATGTATACTAACACATGCAGAGAAAAAAATGATACAATGTCTGGAGCTTGCCTGAAAACGATTTAGCCAAGGAAAAAGGAGATAGAAGAAGCGAGTATGGTGACATCTGATGAGGGTTGAATCCGGGTGTTGAGTATACAGCAGTTTATCTTACTGCTGCCCGTATATATGCTTGAAATTTTTACAATTAAAAAAGCGCAAGCCAGTAAGGACTGGCTAGAAATCTTTGAAAAGAGGCTCAATCTCTCTTACATAAAGTGGGTGAGTGATTTTTGCCTGTGTCCATGAATAATCATAGTAGTTGCTCAACAACTGAAGGTGTTACTCACCAGAGTAAGTCTTTGGTTTATTGTTACTATTACTTGATAGTTTTGGGTCATTGTTAAACCCAAGTTAACTTGGGTTGATCTCTAAGCTACAATATATCTAAGAACCCTGAGTACTGAAATCATGCTTTGGAGAGCAGCTCCAAATATATATATATATATTATATTCCATCATATATATAATATAGATTCATTTTATTTATGAAAAAAATTTAATCTCTTTTATTCCCCCACCCCTGCTTTAAATTCTTGCCTTTAACAAGGTCTTAATTGTTCTAGTCACGATTTTGCCAACTTTGATACATTTTAGGCACATAACTCATGGGTGGGAGCGTATTGGAATTTGTTAGGTCCCAGTGAAGGAAGCAAGCGGTATAAAATAAATCAGAAGTCCTGGACTCTGAATCTCACCTTTCCACCTCCCAGCCCTCCACCATCTTTTGACTGTAGTTTTGACAAGTCTGCCCTTTTGGACAATCTTTTGCTTGGTTTCCTTTGCTCTCAGTGGCCCATGTTTTGTGGGCTCAAAGTAGGAATCCCACCAGTGACATATAGGAAATAGCAGCCACCCTGAAAAGCAGACCAGCTTGATTACACAGAAACATAAGCAGAATAAAAATAAGTCCCCTTGTCAATGATCCTAAACAAGAAACAGAGGCTGTTCTCTGAAGAGCTTATTTGAAGACAGGTGGCTGTCTCTAACTTGTAGTTCAGTCCGTCTGCAGATAGTTTCATCATTCCAAATAGCACTCTGATCCTCATTCAAATAAGACGTAGGATTTCTCATCAGTTTCTTTTCTGAGTCCTGTATTTACAAACTAATTTGAAGATTATTCAAGGCCAAGTTGCAGTTAACCACGATAACAACACACTCATTGTTATACAGTTGGCGGCATGTTTTCAATCCCCCTTTGGACCTCCTCATCTCCCTCTGTGGTGTAAGTAGTGATGATACTGTTGGACCCATTTTTCAGTGAGAAAACTGAGTGTAGAAAGATAGAGGGACACGCTCAAGATCGAGTGGTCCTTGTATGGCAGAGCTGGGCCAGAACTCAGTCAAGGGACTTGTTCAGCAGTCATTTGAAGTTATTTCCTCCTCCTCATTCACACGGGCTGACTTCTTGAAGTGCTCCTCCCACGCCCACACCAAAACCCAAAGGTATCCAGCAAAGATCGTCGAGATGAGCATCTGAATCCCGGCTCAAAGAGTTCCCTGTGGTCTTTTCACTCTTCCAGCATTAATTGCTTTACCAACAGGCTCTCCTAGCTTTACCTCCTGGTCATCCTTTCTCATTTTGTGCAGTTTGGGTTTGGTAAACCGGAGTATACATGGTTTATTGCTGTGCGTGTAACTGCCCCTCAGTTCTGCCCGTTGTATTCGTAAGCAAGAGATGCCTAGGACTGGAGGGCCCTTGCCCGAGCCTCAAGGACACACTTGGCTCACGGTGAGAGGCTAGACTCATGATACTGTATTATCCAAATGCATGTGGCTCGACTCTGCCGCTCACAGCTATGCGTTCCCTTTTCTGCCCTTTCACCCACGTGATGTAAAAATAGCACCTCAAGGCCTTTATAAATCGGGAAAGCAGCCCATATCCAGGGACGTAGCTTTAGTTACCTCTATTTCCAGAGTTACCACTAATTGGTCCCAGAATCTCTGCAAATTCAGGTCTACCGGGCCAAAGGGAAGCTTGAAATTATTTGAATTCCTTATTAAGGGACAATGTACAGACAATTTGATCTTTAAGCTCAAAGTGGAGTTTGTTCACGTATGAGCACAGCCATGCTGTCTATCCTGTCCCTGGATGACTGCATAATTTTTCTCCCCATGCCCCACGTTAGGGAGGCACTATGTCAGGTGATGGTGATAAACAGCAAACGAGATAGTAATGATCCCTGTACTCATGGTGCTTGGGGGAAAGGCCTACAGTATACCAGCATGAGCCAGAGCCCCCACTGGTGACCCAAATTGCACTCTGGTCAGGCGTTTTGCATCAGACCCACCCATGTCCCTGGAGTCATTTCTTCTCCCTAGGGAAAACCAGACTCTGTCCTTCACATCCATGATCTTTATTTTTTTAAATAATTACTTATTTATTTTTTAAATTCCTTGCTTTATTCATTTAAATTTTTAAATTTTAAATATGTTCAATTCAGGGTTAGATATATAAGTGTTCATTATGCAGGTACCCTCGTTGACATCCCTGATCTTTAAACAGCACAAAGTATTAGGCTGATGCATAAGTTTGTAGCATTTGTTTTGGCATGGTAACACTGCGGTGTTAGGAGTCTGTTTATCATTTGTCATTTTTCATCTGGAGTGACAGTGTTGTGCTTGTGAATACGCCTTGGATTTCACAGATTTGAAGAAAGTTAGTGCTATTTGTGGGCTATAAAGAAGACAGTGTCAAGTGGAAAAAACCCGAGCACTTCCGACATATTCTTTTGTTTGAGTTAAACAGAAGAGCAAAGGCAGCAGAGGCGGCTGGAAACTTTTGTGCCGTGTGCGGGGAGAATGCCACCAGGGGAAGCTCGACAAAAGAAGAATGATTTTGTCGTTTCAAAGAGGGCCACTTTGACCTGACTGATTCTCCATGTACAGGAAGACCATCAGGCTTTCTTGGAGACCAGTTAAATACTTTAATCCACGATGATCCATGTCAGTCAACCCGAGGATTGGCAAATGTGATGAACATTTGCATTCCGCGAGGGAGCGAAAAACACCACAAACATATGCATCAGACCAATATTTTGGGGACACTGGAAAAATGCGAACTATATTAATTTAGCCCCACCCTTAGCAATTCTCTTTCCATTGTTGGTCACCTGAGGCCCTGTCGACTTTTGTTTTTAGTGCCCATATCCATCAAGGCATATAAGTAGTGGGGACCTCTTCCTGCCTATCTATTTTCTCCTACACATCTTGGTTCTTTCATTTGCATTTCAAAAGATCCTGATACATGATTTAAATATTCCTTTTTTTATTTTTATTTTTTTTTAGTTGGGGTCTCACTCTGTTGCCCAGACTGGAGTACAGTGGCCACTCCCGGCCACCGCAACCTCGACCTGCTGGGCTCCAGCGATCCTTCTGCCTCAGCCTTCCAAGTAGCTGGAACTACAGGCGCGCACTACCACGCCCGGCTAATTTTTTGATTTATTGTAGAGATGAGGGCTCGCCAAGTTGCCCAGGCGGGTCTCGAACCCGTGGGCTTGGGCAATCCACTCACCTCGGCCTCCCAAAGCTTGGGATTACAGGCTGAGCCACCGAGCCTGGCCCCAAATAATTCTTACAACTGCTGTATATGATGAAGATAACTGATCCTGTTATTCTTTATTTACACTAATGAAACCTGTGCCTCAGTTTCCAAGGTCACAGAACAAGGAAAACAAGTCATCCTCCTGCTGCTGATACTGGTAAAAAGGTCAGCCGGCTTTGAACTCAGACAGCAGGAACCTTTCAGCCAACAGGACATTCTCCTGATGTTTAACGTCCTCTGTCCCCCAACAGCCATACTTCATGTCGCTTGCTGAAGGGTGCTTTAAATAGGACGGGAAATAGCACATGGAGGAAGCAAGTTAACTTTCAGGATTTCAGTTTCAGCAAATGAAGGCAAGAGTGACTAATCAGTGTGAACAAGACTCAGCCAGGAGCATCAATCGCAGGGTGAATCAGCCTCAGACGACGAGTCTAGCACCAACTACTGCTGCCCGACCACCAGGCTGCAGATAAGCCACCAGGCAGCAAAGAACTCCGGCATCCCTTCTAAGCGGACAGAAGTCTTATTATTATTATATATTATGCTGAAACTCTGAGCCTTCCTGTAAGTCATCATTATATACCGTTTTCACAATGACAGTAAAATCCTGCCACAAGTGGCACTGTCAACTTTTCCGTGAGCACTCTCTTTTCCTCCTGGTGACATTCAAAGTACAGAGTCTCCTTCATCTAAAGGAGCTGTCCTATCAGCTCGCTAATGGGAACAATTCATTTAACCTGCACTCCAAGTACAGCCAAGGAGCGGAGTAATATGTGTAGGATCCAGGGGGAATTAGTCCTCCCAGCTGGCCCCTCCCGCCATTTGATTCATTGACGAGAGTTCCACTTTCTTTCCACTTAGGCTGATTTATGGGAAAAAGGACATTCCAGAAAAATTAAGTTAAGCATTAGCCAGATTCCCTCAAGCTGCTGACTTGGATTATATAACAACTCCCTAAATCCAGAAGTGAAGGTCCAGGAGGCCAGCATTGTCTCTTATTTCGTATAGTTTGAATGCCTTTCCATTTGCCTGTCTCCTCCCAGCCTACTGCACCATTGCATGCACCTCTCACAGTCTCCATAGCTCATATGTTCATGTATTTTAATTACATGGGGTGTTTCTGCCTACACTATGGGAATATGCTGGCTACATAAAACACTCATTTTACATGACCCTTGCTGGTTGCCTTTGACCCATGTACCATATAACACAGAGCCCCAGTTCTAGGAACGACACCTGCAATTATTAATGCATCAAACCAGTGTTCCAAAAGGATTAAATGCATTATTTCTGCTGCAGTAGAAAATGCTGAGGTGAAGCCAGAGCAAAGGTAAAAGACCTGGTTTTCATAAAATGAATATAGCCTTAGAGGCATTGGTAGTCTCAAAGGACCCAGTCCTGATTCTTCTGATCATGTTTCAAACCAACTTAATGAGTGTGAGATGGCCCTCTCATTAAACTGATAGAAGAGGTAAATGTTTCCTGCGTGTAGGGTGGGCAACTATTTCCTGAGACTCGGAGGGATTCATAAGGGGAGCACAAATGGGGGCCTGATTTCTGAAGGAGGCTTGGTTTCCGCGCTCATGGCCTGCCGTGATCAACAGGGAGAGATTTTTCAGCTCTAATGAACTAAAAGTAATGCCAGTTAATTCAGATTGCTTTCTGTCAGATTTTGAGTAATTTCACATTTCAAATGTTACCTCTCCTTATGACTTCCTTAAAAGACAACTGAACGCCAAGCCAGCTGGAACAATAGACATCTAGAATAAGGAGCTACACACCCCCCCCAACTAGGGAGTTTTGTTTCTTTCAAAAACCACAAGCCTAGGCGGGCTGCTATGCCTGCCCCAGGGCTGCCCAAATGAGACCTCCCCTCCCCCATCTTCCAAGTACCACCAAAAACCCATCTATGCCTGTTTAAAAGGATCCTTTACAAAGTGAATGTTAAAAGTGAGCAAGACGTGATCTAGCCAGCTATTCTTATTGCTTTACCCAGAGAGTCGTCCACATTTGCTACTTTCTTCACGCCTCCTATCTGCTCCCGGGCACCAGGAACTCCAGTGCCACTCACATACTGCCATCGTGCTACCCTGCTCTGGATAAAATGAGGCCTCCTGTGGTAATGAAACCAGGCCCATTACTCAGTAGAATCTGTGGTCTAGAGTGACCCCGAAGAGACATAAATTTCTAATTTTTGCACTTTCTTCAAATTTTATAAGTTATTTTTGTGATTTCAAAATCCAGTGCTTTATAATAAATTTATAGGGAGCCTGAGGGGATCTCCATTCATATTCTATGGTATCTCATTCAGGGTTCCTCCGGGAGAGAAACACAGAGTTATACCTCAGTCAGCCAAGAACACTCCTGCTTGTGAAGTTCCTATAGAACAACGACAGACGCGGCTCCGGTGGGATTCCACCCACGTGTACAAAATAAAGACCTACAAAGTGAAAATGATGCTATGCTACTCCTAAAGTGAGATCACCTGGGTACACTGGTCAAACACACTCCTGGTCTGTAACCATGAAGAGACTATGGGTTTTATTTTAGAAATTGGTATCAAGCATCAATTTCAAGAGATTTTTACATACTCGATGTGTAAGTTGAGGTGTCTTCCTCTCTCTTTCCAGGAGCATCTGACTTATTGAGAGTGTGGGATGTGGTCACCCCATGTGTAGGCAATAACTGAAAAATAATAAAATGCCCAACTAAAAGCTAACTTGCTTCTGATTATTGCCATGCGCTGACAATTCTAAGCAACGTCTGTGATAAAATAAATATTCCTCCTTCCAGAGGCTGGCCATTCCCACTGCCTGCCCTGTTTGATATGTTGCTGTAAAAGCACTTCATGTCTTTTGGAAGGATGGATCATCATTTTAAAGAATGAGAGTAATACATGTGCACTGTGGAACATCTGGAAACATTTAAAACAATTTTTTTTAGGAGAGAGTTAAAATTCACATGAATTCCAACACTTACTGAAAATCATAAATAGTTCTTTATGACTTTTCCACTGTTTTGTTTATTAAAAATATTTCTAGCAATATTACTATATCCTTTTTGGCATCTGTGGTTTTTTGAAAGTATATCCTTGAAAGTTTAAGTTTTAAAAAGCATTGCATATGCATCATCGAAGTGGGCTCTGTAAAAAATGTTTATTACTTTGTAATCCCTAGAGTAGTGTATACTCACATCAACATGGAACATTATTATGGAAAATAAAGCCTGATTCTTTAGTTGTCTAAAAAAGTGTCCTTTTAAATTGGCATTTCTTTGGGTTTTGTCTAAATTTAAAAAAAAAACTTTTCATTCTTGTCTACATCTTTTGACTTTTGTATTTTCTCTTTTGTTAATTGCCTATTCATAGTCTTTGCACGTTTTTGTATTGTGATATTAGCCCTTTACTTACCAATTTATAAGAATTCAGTTTGGTTAATCTATGTTGTTTTCCCCCTTTTTTAAAGAAACATTTTTAGGTTGTTTTTCATGTATGTAAATTAATTTTTCCACTTATTGATAATCATGGCCCTTTAAGTCATTTCTACTTTTCTGGTTATTAAAAATAATTCTACCATAAATATCTTTGTTAAAATATCTAAGGGGGTAGAATCTCATCTAGCAATCTTTAATTTATGTTTCTGCCTTTTCTTGTATGCCTATACTTTGTCTATTCCAAAAACATATTCATTTATATTTTAAAAATGTTTTTATGATTTTTTCATATTTAATTTTATAATTCAAATGGAATTTATCTAGATACACTTTTATCTTTTTCTTTCTTTAGTTTAGCTTGTAGATAAGTTATTCAACTCCACTTCTTGAGATTTGAGTCTAAACAATACACCAACTGTCTTGTGTCTTTCTTTGTTCTCCTCCTGAGAGAGATGTCACTGTGTCTGTCATGTCAGAAAAAAATCAGGAATATCAAAAAGGCTTAGAGCCAAACTCTAGCCCAAAAACTTTATGCTTAGAATTTGAGTCAATTCACCCCTTCCTTAGAAAATGAGGCCATCCACTGAGATTTGGAGCATCTCTTCTTACATTTGTTTTCACTGAGTGAACCTGGGCATGTTTCCTGACTTCTGTAAAAAGGGGATTATCCTAAGAGAAGCACAGCACTGTAGCACCGCTATTTAACACTTTCTGTGATAGATCACTGGCATAATAGGAAGTTTCACTTTTATCTTTAATACATTTAGTTTTTGTCTGCCACAAAAATTACTAAAGAGATTTGAATATTTACCAATAGTTTTCCAAGTAGAGCTATTTTAAAAAGGCCCTGTGTGCTATTTACCCAAGCTTGTTTAGATTAGAATTATATTCCAAAAGCTGAGTGGGCTCCATTTGCTGATTTCAGACAAAGTACACACACAGAGCGTGAAATGATGCTGCCACTGCTGTTCCACTAGTTTTCTGCTTTTTGTCCAGGAGGAAAGCCAGGGAGGCTAGAGAGATGGAAAGGACCTTGTGGAGAGGGCCGCCCTGCCCATTTATTGGAAATGTGCTCATTAGGAGAAGCAGGGGGGCAGGGGAGGCACACACTGGCCCTCAAATGAGATTTGAATGACAATTCACCACTCTATTAAAAAACATCTAAAATATAACAACCCTTCTTTATTACTCCCTCTTGCAAGGACAATTGCCATCCTCAGAGGTACTGCAGGTCACGATTTTCTGGGTTTTTTTCTTTTTTTGAGTCAGAGTCTCATTCTGTCACCCACGCTGGAGTACAGTGGCACGCTCATAGTCACCGCAGCCTGGACCTGCTGGGCTCAGGTGATTCTTTCACCTTAGCATTCCAAGTAGACTGGAACCACAGGCACCATGCCTGGCTATTTATTTATTTGTTTGTTTGTTTATTTTAGAGATGAGGTCTCACCAAGTTGCCCAGGCTGGTCTCGAACTCCTGGGCTCAGGTAATCCTCTCACCTCTGCCTCCCAAAGTGCTGGGATTACAGGCATGAGCCACCGTGCCTGGCGGACATGATTTTTAATAGCAAAACATTTCTTAAAGGAAAGGAAGAGAAATCAGAGCAGGGTAGCTGGCCTTTAATCCTATTTGACCATACCCCAAATCCTTGGCATCTCCAGCTTTGCAGAAACTAGGAAGCAGCACCAATGTGATGATGCTTAAGGGAAATCTTTCATTCCACTTGTAGGACACAAAAATCTAAAGGACAATTTTAACTCACTCCTCAAGGATATGAAGACTGAGGGTAGTTCACATTCATCTTCTACTTCATGAGGGGAAAGAATAGCCCAGTGGACAAAGTAAGAAAAAAGTCAAGACTCTTTCCACTAGTGTATTTCATCAGCAATAAATGTTTCCCTAACATAATGCTGTATTCAAGGCATTAAGGAAGTCACTTAGTGAAGAAAAACACCCGGTTTCTCAGCTTTGACAGCCCCCTAAATGTTCCATGTTCTTAAAGACCTCTGAGCTTTTTGGTCTTCTGTTCTCTTTGCTGGGCATGCTCTTTCCTTTTTCCTTATGAGGCTAAGTCCCATATATCCTTCAAGAGTCAGTGCCGGGCTACCCTTTATCATCACATGAGGCTGTCCTGGCTGTGTCTCCTTAGCACATCCTGAATCAAGTCTGCCGTGGTCTGTTGTGCAGCTTGGTCACATTCCAACATCATTGGTTAAAGGATGGGTGGGGACATGCTTCATTCACCAATCCACGTGCCCAGGTGCCCATCTTCCTCCACTTCTAAGAAGGGGACACCTTTTCTAAGTCACCCAGAGGTGGCCTACCCTTCTCCAGGTTTACCATTCTCTTGTTTACTTGTATGTCTGTACACCTCCCCCCATGTACATCTATCCTCTACTGTTCTCTCTCCCAAAGAATACAAAGAATCATTCCTTTCAATTAAATACAAGGACAGTATCTTTTATGTTTTAGATCTTAAGTCCCTGCCAAAGAGCTATTACATGTGTCTGGCATGTAATAGCTCTTTGGAAAACATCTCTTAAGTACTTGCTGAATGAATCAAATGTGCCTTCCTTCCAGAAATGTGCAGCTTCATGCAAACGCCTTATCACTCTAGAATCACTGTAACAAAAAATATCATATGTTAAGAGTTTGAAGAGGGATAAGAACCACCAAGGATCAGAAAGGACTGAAGAAGTTAGGAGAAGTTTTATGGAGAAGGCGAGCTGGTATCTCATAGTGTCTCCCAGAGAAACTTCTGATCGGAGGTCCGGTTTCTCTAAATGCAAGTGTGGCTAAAGCGAGCAAAGTGTTTACAACTCGCCAATGTACTGTCTTTGCTTTCCCCTATAACTATAACAGTGAAGATTCCCTCCCTCCCTCCCACCCAAGAATATCTATTACCTACTGCAAGTAAAACTCTACCGGTGCCCAAGCTCTCCACAGCAGCTTGTGCTCTGGGGAGTCCCTTGTCCCTGACTTGGTGCACTGTGATTTTTCCTGATCTTGTCCTTGTGCATCACACCATTTTTGTATGAGAGAAAGATGGTGCCCTCCTTCTCTCGTATTGCAGACGTGATCACCACTGACCTCAGAGTCTGGAGAGAAGACTGATGAAGCAGTGTTTCAAAAGGGTTGCAGGTTAGCAGGGGCTGCTTTATCAGTCTCTGACTCTTGAAAGACCCGGAATACTGTAAGACAACAGCGGCGTCTCATAAAGGTCACACTTCTGTAATTCCCTGAGTCCCTCCCAAGGAGCACGTGATTGACCAACTAACATGCAGGAAGGTCTCTGAAAGACTGTCTTCACAGGAGGGTAAGGGATACGGACAAGGTCCTTGTCAGGGAGGTGGTTTGGGATTATGGCTGAGAGTGCAGGCAGATGATCAAGTTTGAGGATGGGCTCAGTGCTTCCCAGTTGTGCAACACTGGGCAAGTAAATCACCCTTTCAAAGCTCCAGTTTTCTGTGAAACTGGAATAATGATGGTACTTCTTAAAGGGTTGTAATGCAGATTCAAGATCTTATATGTGGAAACCACTTAGCAAGGGCCAGCATGGAATGAACTCCTCTAGGGGAATAACCTAAGAATTTACATCATGCATAAGATAGTATTAATATACCATGAACAAGTGGTTGTCATGTGGAAGGTCCTAAAACTATTAGTTCCTTAAGATGATTGAAATGAGATTTTTCTACAGTGCTATGTCTGAAATTCTTTTTTGAGGACTGACCTTCACTCGGTTTGTTTGGGAGGAAGCTTGTTTGGAAGGAAGCCCTCTCCTTCCCTGGTCACCTTGTTTGGAATGGGCCTTTCCTCTTGCCATTTTCATTCAAAATATCGGTGGCAGTGCTGCGTGCGGAATATTCCAATACGTCCTCTTGACCTCTATCCATAAACAGCCTTTCTCACAATGAGATGTTCCGAGTTTAGGAGCCTTGCTATTTTCAACAAAGAATTAATTGCAAAGTAATTAAGTTTAGAGCAGGGGAATAGATGAACCCTGTCTATCATAAAGGAACAGTGTGGATGGTGACATAATGAAGCAAGGAGACGATGCTTCAGATTAACACACACACACACACACACACACACACACACACACACACACACTTTTCTAAAGCACACAAAGAAACCTCCCATCACTTATATTGACAAGATAAATCTAAGCTGCTTAAAGAAGCACTTAATTTTGTTCTCATTAAGTCGCAGGGTTAAGGGCTTTACCCTCAACATCCATGGAAGCGATGTTAGGTTTTCACCTTGGAAAGTTCTCAGAGGCCCTAAGTCCATTGACAAATATAGCACTAAGATGTGTTGCAGAAACTCGCCTCTGAAAGCCAGTTGAGCTGCTGGCCATATTCCCACTTGGCTCCACTTTCCCCAGCGAATACAGAACATACGGAGAGTACCAGAGGGGCACAAATGTTCATCCCTCTGCCTTAAAGCACAGAAAATTTGCAATTAATCAGCAGTGGATCTAAGGTGGGAGGGGTGCAGCTTAGATGGAGACAGTCACAAGCAGGTTTTACCATACAGCTAGGAGGCGTAATCTTCTTAATGGCGATTAGGTTGATGCCACCCTAACATTTTCTCTGGGTGTTTCAGGGACTGAGGAGGGCCCGCTCACATCATACATCCTGTCTGATGATGTGAATGGATAAGGAGCTGGAGAAGTCTGTGAGGGTAATTTAGGGTGCACTCTTACACATCCCTGAGTTCTGATTAGAACAATATATTGCCAAATAGCACATACGAGGGGGACCTCCCCCAAACCGGAATTTATTTATTAAAAATTGCGTATTTGTTCTTACATGTTTAAATGTCAGTCATCTTCAAAGTATTCTCTGTTTGATGCAATACAGCTACTGAGAAGCTTTTTCCACTGCTCAAAACAGTTTTTGAACTTGTCAATTTGGAAGCCTTTTAATGCCTCTGCCGTTTTTGTTTCACCTCTTCCACATCAGCAAAACATTTCCCTTCGAGGACTTTTTTTCATCCGGGGAAACAAATAAACAAAAAAGGTCGCTCGAGGCCAGATCAGGTAAATAGAGAGGTTGGGGCACAGGGGTCATGACATTTTGGGTCAAAAACTTCTGAACACTCAGTGTGGTGTGCCCAGGTAAGTTTGTAAATCGTCCATCATGAAATGGACGACAAACTTGTTGAAAGAGTCTTCAAAAAAAAGAGAGGAGAAAAAATCACTGAAGCTGAATGCTGCCCCTCACAACAATGCTAGCTGGCACACTGATGCCCACGGGTCCTGAAACACTTTTTAGCAGGGGAAGCCTGTACTACATGGGGCTTGCCCACCAAAAGATAATTCCATTTTTTGGAAACTCCTCCCTTGTATATGCACCTGGAAACACACTATCTGGGAGTTCAGAAATAGGGCAACTCCCTCAGATCACCTCCCACTGTGGGAACTTTTCTGTCCTCTCAATAAATTCTGCTTTCTCACTTTTAAAAAAAGAGAAATATTTGAACACTTGGAAGGAAGGAAGGAAGGGAGAGGGAAAGAAGGAAGGAAAGAAATAAGGAAGGAAGGAAGAAGGTTTAGACATATACCAGATACCAAGATGTTAACTGTGAGTGCGATTAATAGTTTTCTTCCTTTCTCTTTTGAGTCTTTTCCAATTTTTTTTTTTTTTTTTTTTTTTGTGTTGGAGTCTCACTCTGTCACTCAGACTGGAGTGCAGTGGCCGATCCCGGCCACTGCAGCCTTGACCCGCTGGGCTCTGGCGATCCTTCCGCCTCAGCCTTCCAAAGTAGCTGGAACTACAGGCGTGCGCTACCACGCCCGGCTAATTTTTTATTTATTGTAGAGATGAGGTCTCACCAAGTTGCCCAGGCAGGTCTCGAACCTGCAGGCTCAGGCAATCCACTCACCTCAGCCTCCCAAAGTGCGGGATTATAGGCTGAGCCACCGAGCCTGGCTCCAAAATTCTTATAATGAGTGTTGTGTTACTTTTATGGTGGGAAAAATAAAATGACTTGATTTTGATAATTGATTGAAACCTCTTCCAAAAAACCTCAATTCTAAGATGCTTGAAAAGCCCTCATTGCCCTTAGGAATGTACCTCTGTCTCTAAGCATCACCGCTGTGACAAAAATGGTGTCTCCAAGCTTGAATGGATGAGGTATAAAATCAATCAATCATTGACTCTTTTCTGGAGCTTGTTCATGGTTTGGGTTGGAGGTGAGTTGTGGGAAGGGCCACATCTGTGTGTGGCTGCAAGGAAAGAAGGGCGGTTCTGCCCTCCTAGCATCACACCGATCCTACAAGCAAACACAACCCACAAAGCCATTTGTCATACCGCCTCTGAAGATGCTGGAGGCACATCCTAAAGGGCGAGGCTGTAAAGGCAGAGATACAAAAAATAACAATTACTGGAGCTCTCTTGGGCAAGATTTTCTGTTGTCTTTTCTCTCCCTGCCCCCCCCCCCATAGAAGTTGACTAGGCTTTGCTTAAATCCCTCAGAGAGATATGTTCACCTTCTTACAAAATAAGTAAAGTAAAATGAAATTTTAAAAATGCTTAAAAAATGACCAAGAATGCCATGGCAAGAACAAGGAGGCAGAACTCAAGTTTCAGGGACTTCCAATATATGACCTAGGTCGGGTGGGCACTAATTCGCAGAATACTATATTAATGGAAGTCCTCCCATCATGCCTTGTTGATAACTGACTCAACTCCAGACCACGGTTACCTTTTGGGACCTTACAGGACTGGCCTGAAGTCCTCCACATGTGCACCCCGACTCACTCCACTCTGGATGGTGAATGAGCTGGTGCACGACGTCACACTGCTCCCCACTCTGACCTACATTGCATTTTACTGTGAATGAGTTTAATGGATTAAGATCTGATTCGCATGAGCTTCCACATGTGACTGCCGGGGGCTGGCAATACTATTCGTGAGCCCACAGAGGCATTACAGACATTTGCTCTGAGTTTTCTTCTCTAAAATTCACTCAACAACTCACTTTCAGGTATCAAGTTTTTCATTTTAGTTTTGTGTTTTGTTTTGCTTCCCTCCTAGCAAGATTCTCATTCTGATTATAGTATTTTTGTGCCACGCCAAACAAAAAAAGCAAAAAAGAAAGAGAAAGAAGTAAAAAGAAAAAACGAGCAGTTCCTACCTACACAGTAAAGAAACCCAGGCAGTTTGCACTTCATTGTATTAAGTTATTCAAAACACAGGGCATGCTGAACTGGTTTTATTTGAAGACTGGGCTTGTATTAAATGCCAAATAAGGAATTTGGACATAATCTGGAAAATGAGGCAAATATAAAATGAATACTGGTTTGAATTTTCCCTGAAATTTCTGTGGACTGGAGTTTGGATTTAAAATTTTCCACTCATAACTTACATGATCAATTTGTAGAATATTACCACAAGCATGCGTGTAATGATGACCCTGTGATTCCTGAAGTGACTTAACTATGATGTGATTTAATCAAAGGATTCAACAATTCTAGGGGCAAAAGGCCGTAAAACGAAAGGACTTAGAAATGTAGAGCTGTCTCTACCATGTAATTTTATTTAAGACAAGGGCATTTTATACAGAAGAGAGGTGATAACAGTGTCTATTTTCTTTGCTAACTAAGTTCTTAAAAGCAAGCTTCTGAAGTTATGGTCAGAATTAGAAATCTGTTCCATTGCCTTTCACCATCCTACCATTTTTTAATTATTAAAAAAACGTTAAGAGTATATTCTGTTCTGTAGACTGCAAGAATTAGGAAAACTGGGAGATAATTTCTCTAAAGAGAAACATAATCTATTTGCTTAATGATCCTACAAGGAGCTAATAAGTATCATCTCTCTTAGAAATAATAATACTTTGCTTTTATATGGAATCTTTCTCCAAGGAGCACAAAGTATATTACAGATAATATCTAATTAATCCTCTTAGGGTCCCCAGGTGGAAGGGAGGTGGCAGGTATTGTGAAGGTTTATCAGTACCATCAACATGTCTCAGGTGAGGAAATGGAGCTCTATTAAACATGGCAAGAAGGGTCCATGTCTAGTTATTTAGGCTAGGTCTGCATGACCTCAAAACACCTAATCAACTCATTGACAAGAAGGTTCAATCAAGTTTGACACTGTTTGCCACATGAACAAAAGAATAGGATCATTTGATTGAATACTCTGCCCTTGCCCCCAGTGGGGCCCATGGAGCATGAGTTTGAACCAGTTTGTCAATGAAAGAACCCGCCTTTCCTGACTTTCAACTTGGTGGTCTCTTGAGAAGGCAGACCTGGACAGCACTGATGGTATGGATGACTCAAACTTCCTCTCTGCTGCTTGACACAGTACCCTCACATAGCACACTAGCCTTGTGGTTATGGATCTGCTTCCCATTGTCTTCACGTTTGGTTGAGTCTGTCCATTGTTCTCTGCAATGTGGGTTTGGGTGTGGTATTTTTGTGGGGAGTGAGGGAGGTTGTATGGTAAGAAAGGGGCCGTGGGCTTGAATATTCTGTTTTGGTAGCCCATATCTATTAAAGCAATGGGAGATGAACTGTAGTCTACATCTGTATCAAGAGAGCTCTTAACCTGGGAGGCCTGACAGGGGGAACTATTTTCTCTGCTGCTTCAAGTGTGGTTCCATTTCATTTTCAAACATTCCATGGGCAGAATTCAGCTTCCCATTGTCGCACACCCCCTCTTGAGATAGAAGCCTATACTAGGGTCCTGATCAATAACTGATGAGCAGGAATAGGGTTCTTCTGCAAAGAGTGAGCGAGACTTAAAATAAAAGCCGAAGTAGCACTTCCTAAACTTGAAACTCTTTTAGTGTCAAGCTCTCGGGGGAATCAGGGCTCAGCTAAAATCACTTCCCAAAAAGGAAAAAGCCCCCAAGAGAAAATTCAGTCAAATTAATAAACTACTTGCCTCTGATGTGAACTACATTTTTTGACATATTGCGATAATAAATAGTTTCTGATTCTAACTTATGAACTCAGGAGAAGTTGTTACTTGTTTCCCCCCCCCCCCAAAAAAAAAAGAAAAAGAAAAAGAGAAGCCGGGCTCGGTGGCTCAACCTGTAATCCCGCGCCTTGGGAGGCTGAGGTGAGTGGATTGCCTAAACCCGCGGGTTGGAGACCCGCCTGGGCAACTTGGTGAGACCTCATCTCTACAATAAATAAAAAAAAAATACTAGCCAGGCGTGGTAGCGTGCACCTGTAGGTCCAGCTACTTGGAAGGCTAAGGGGGGAGGATCGCCGGAGCCCAGCAGGTCGAGGCTGCATTGGCCGGGAGCAGCCACTGCACTTCAGTCTGGGTGACAGAGTGAGACTCCAGCTCAAAAAAAAAAAAAAAAGAAAGAAAGAAAGAAAAAGAGAGAGACACTAGTAAAGTTGCTTGTTTAGCAAATGAAGGTACAGTGTGCACTGAGGAAAGGCACCATTTTGTTCAACGTTGCAGCTTAACAGGTCAGTTGGATGGCCTTCGGTTGGTCATTGGAGCCTGTGGGTCCTGGTTTGCCACTGGAAAGGCAAGCCTTTACTGATGGATGGGCTTCCATTCTGGTTGTTGCAAAGAGAAAACCTCTCACCCAATCCTCTGAATGAACTTTAGTCTCTCTCTGACTCTAGCTTGCCCCTCACAAAAGTCTGAATAATTCCCTTTGAGCATCCATGATCCTCTAGTTCTTGAAGCCCACCCAATTTATCCCTAAGGCCACCCCCTATTCTCATTCTCACATAATTCCTCTTTTAATACCCTCCTTGATGGTGCTCTCTCTTTTCATTAAGTTCCTGTTTGTGCCCAGTTCTTAGCTTGTACACTGGCCATCCCCAGCCTGGAATATCATCCCATCCCTCTAAGCTTAGCCTCTCCCCTTCTTTAACTCTAGAGCACACACTGAGTTCTTCCAGATCTGATCCTCATCCTGATCACCTTAGCCATTCCGTAGGATTTCTTTAGAATGCATCGCATACATACTTGATTTCATGTTTTTCACCTGTTTCCATGTCTTTTTGTAGATATGTGTCTAGTCGTCTCCTTCCAGACTCTTGACTCTTCGCACTGAGGTGTAGAGTTTAGGGTTGTCAAGGGTAGAGAGCTTGTCTGGAAGGTCCTTTGAATTTACCCCTGCTCTCTGGCCATAGAGAAGCCCTCTGTGTTGTTTGTGTTGATATCCCAACTGGGACTTTCCTGGGTACCTATCTTTGTTAAAACAAAATGTCACCAATTTCCCATCCAAGTGGCATTCAACTGTGGCTTAGCATGAGAAGTTGAGTTTCTTTGTCATTTTATGCCTGTGTGTGTCCCAAGGTGGGTGGGAGAAACACTTTAGAAATAGCTTCTATTGAATAAAGGGCTGTGAAGGAATTTGCCATAATGTTTGCTAAAAAATTCTTTCAATAACTCCCTAGACTCTCCACAGAAATTCTAACATCTTCCCCTCCCTCCCAGACCCTTTTAATTCCCTACACTTTTACCCTCCCTGCTCCCAGGGTATAGCAGCAATAGTGCGGCTAAGTCTGTTTGGTATTAAGTCAGAATTATTTATATCTTAGGGCTTGGGCTTGTTTATGCAGTAGAATTCTGAGAAGGAAGTGAATCAGGAGATTGAGCCCCTAACAGGGCATCCAGGAGTCAGGCTAAAAACAATTACGGATGATAAGGTAAAAACCCATGTTCTACAGCTTGACTATGAACTTCAGACACCACAGCCCATGCAGGAACAAGGCCTTGAGGTAGTGCCAGTGTGTTTAGCAAAGAATATGTGACATGTCATCATGGTTATCCCAAGGCAGCTCCTGAAAGCACATGGGCATTGGGAGAGTCACCGAGGCCTTCAAGAAACCACTGAGTTTCAGTCCTTCCTCCAGGCCTACCCACCCCCAAACTTATATCAGAAAGATCGGCAGTGGGGTTCTATAACATAATAGTTCTCCAGCTCCGTCCATGTCGAGATCATCATCCTAAGTGAATTGACTCAGAAACAGAAAACCAAACAATGCATGTTCTTACTCATATGTGGGAGCTAAACGGCCACAAAATGGAAATAATAGACACTGGGGACACCAATAAGGGGGAGGTAGGCGGGGGGTTAGGGTTCAGAAATTACCTATGGGGTACAGCGTTTACTGTCTGGGGAATGGGCCACCAGAGACCCATTCCCCACCACTATACAACATGCCCATGTAACAAATGTGCATGTGGACCCCTTGAATTTATCTATCTGTCTATCTATCTATCTGTCTATCTATTTATCTATCTATCATCTATCTATCATTTACTTATGTTTTGAGTCAGGATCTCACTCTTTCACCCAGAGAATCTAAAATAAAAATGGAAAAAAAAATATATATGGGTATATAATAATTCTTCCCCTAGCCTGACTAACTTCATGTAAACACATCTTTGAACCAACTACATTTAAGTTTCTCAGCAACAGTAATTAACAGCTACTACCATTCATTGAGTTTCTACTATGCGCCGGGTATTTTACATACAGATCTCATTTAATTCTACGACAACACTGAGAAATCATTAGTATTACTCTCATGTTACTGATTAAGAAACTCAAAGATGCAAAATCTCATATCTATTAAGTCACAGACTGGGGATTAAAACCTAGACGCATTTGACTCTAAAAGCTACCACTTTCTTTTAGGTCACTCTGTCTCTGCACGCTGCGTGGTGAGGTGATGGCTGCATTAGGAATCGGGGGCTGAGCGATCTGGTGGGGAGGGAGGAAGGAACTCAAATATCACGTGTTTAGTCAGTTGAGAGTTTTTTTTTACCTTGATTTCACCGTCTCAGGAACAGTCAGAGCTGGAGGCCTGATAGGATGGAGACTAGATTCTCATTTAAGTTCTGCCATTCTGGACAAAGCCCTATATTGTCTTGTGCTTGGACTTGGGGAGACAGAGCTAGCCATATCATAAAAGAGAACAGATAACCCTCCCACTGTGAGTGTTCAAGCAGATTGTAGATAAATAGCCCATCAAGGAGATGGCACAGGAGATGTTCGAGACCAGAGGTAGAGCTGTGAGATGAGCTGACTTCCTGTGGTTGGGTGGTCAACACATTCTCATGGCTGAAGTCCATGACCCCCCCTGAGCAGGGAGAAGTCCTTGGCAGCCCTGTGGATGGCTCCTGTGGTGCCTCTGAAAAGCAGGCTCTGCTTAATGCACAGGCCCCAGGGCACAGAGGAGGGAGGGAGGGCCCTGCAACCCTTGATGCTACAGGGCACGTATACAGTGAGCAGAAAGGGGCCCCAGAGGCAATCCCTCCAACTCCAACACTTAGAGGTGGGCAGCCAAGGCAATGCAAAAGGACGCTTCATGCCTCATGGGTCACACTGCTAGAAGTGCTATGCAGAGACAAGAATTCTGGGGCTCTCACCTCGCCACATTGTCAGGGCTTCTCCAGTCTTGCCCTGCCCCTGCAGCCCAATTTGGGCAAATTTACCCTAGAGGAGGTGGTGCCTCTATGGGGCATGATGAGGCTGGGTCACTCCTGCTCTCCCAATCTCATTTCACCTGGAATTAGTCATTAATGTACATTCCTCACTCCTACTTCTAAACTGCATACTTCTGCAGGCCCAGGACTAAATATCTTTCTCTTTAACTGCCAACTTCTTTTTGCCCAAATAGCTACCAGCATAGCACAGGTAATCAATACATATTTATTAAATAAATGAATGTATAATGAATACATGTCAAAAAGTTGCCTACAGTACTCAAGAAGATGGACAGCTTCAGTCAACAGTTAATTAGCGGCCAACCCCAATAAGGGATAAAAGTGACTCTTCTTCTCTATTATTGTGTCCTGCCTTCCACACACACATACACCATGAACCAGAAGGTCTGCCTTTTAGAGAGCTATTCTATGGTCGAAGAGAAGGCTAGGTTGGGGACCATCTATTTTGTGAGAAGCACCCCAAAAGGTGGCTAACTAACCCTGTCCCATCCATCCCTTTTTTTCTCTTTCACTTTTCTGACTCTGCTGTTTCCTTTAGTCCTGATAGCCACTAGCTCAAGGGCCATAGGGAATGATACTTCCTTTGGGGCAGATGATTTAACCTCTGATTGGTCATCCAGGATTTTCAAAAGCTTCCAGCAACAAATCTTTGCATCCATTACTTCTGGAACAATCCAATGATAAAAACACCTCTACTGAAACAAATCATTTGCTAATAAAAGAGCAAATTCCGGCCGGCTCGGTGGCTCAGTCTGCAATCCCAGCACTTTGGGAGGCCGAAGTGAGTGGATTGCCTGAGCCCACGGGTTCGAGACCAGCCCGGGCAACTTGGCGAGACCTCATCTCTACAATAAATCAAAAATTAGCCGGACGTGGTAGCGTGCACCTGTAGTTCCAGCTACTTGGAAGGCTGAGGAGGAAGGATCGCCGGAGCCCAGCAGGTTGAGGCTGCGGTGGCCGGGAGCTTACCACCGCACTCCAGTCTGGGCGACAGAGTGAGACTCCAACTCAAAACAACAATAACAACAACAACAAAAACCCAGCAAATTCCTTAGCCTTCCCACACTCACTCACAAGATGTTACAAGCTTTAGTTGAAGTTGCTTCAATTCTTTTTTTTCCTGTGACAGTACACTAAAACTATTTTGTGATACGTTGTCTAACAATACATTGATTTTTTTTACAAATGAAATCTGAAATGTCAATGATAGTGTATTTTTCTTCTACAAATATTGGAAGTGATGTTTGTTATCTTAGAAAAAGTAGCTGATATTCCAAATGGTATTCATACTCTCAACTGCCAAATATCATCAGGTATGTATAATGGTTTAGATTTATTTTGGCTTATCTTTTAAATGTGAACCCAGCCAACTTAAGATATCCACCTAACTTCTGTAGTCATTGCATCGGAACCCCAGTGTTTTTCTGTTTTTGTTTATCATCATGGCCCACTGCAGCCTCGAACTCTTTCCACCTCAAGTGATCCGTCTACCTCCGTCTCCCAAGTAACTGGGACTCCAGGTGCATGCCACCATGATTGGCTTATTTTTAAATTGTTTTTGGAGAGATGGGGTTTTGCTATGTTGCCTTGGCTGGTCTCGAACTCCTGGGCTCAAGCAATCCTCCTGCCTCAGCCTACCAAAGTGCTAGGATTACAGGCGTGAGCCACCACACCCGGCAAAGACCCCAGTGTATTACAAGGCGTTATAGGATGGACTGGGCCCAACTGAAGCTCTGGCGATTTTTCAGAGCCTCGAAGGCAAGCCTTTCTTCTAAACTTCACAATGCCCAGCTCAGTTCCTCCTGCTTCCAGGAGCCTTTTGTGACTGCGGGTGCCCAGCTTCTTTCCTTTTCCTGTCTTGGGATTCCCTGGCAACCAGAGTCTATGACATTGCACTTGGGGCTAGGATTCACATTGTCCTGCAGTTGCTTGACTTATCACAGGTTTCTCTTCTCTGTGGGAGACAAAATCCTGAAGACAAAAATTCTGCCTCTTCGACTGGAAAGCCTGAACTCTCTCTGCTTATGGCTCTTGGATCTGCCCCCTATCTGATAGTTGGAGTGGTTACTTTGAACCTGGGTTAAGCAGGGAAAAAAATAACAACAACAGTTTAGGTTACATGAATCAGCAAGGAAAACACACTTTTCATTTCCTTTACTTTTTATCTGACTGTGGCCAGGGCTTCCTGGCAATAAAAGATCACACCAAATTGTTCTAAATTATGTGGAAAGATGACAGGGATTAATATAATCACCTTCCATAAGAAAGCGTATGTGATCCAGCCAGCCATCCATGTCAGTGGCGCCCAGGAATCTTCCCCCTGGGTAGGGTGTCCGGGCGGGCCAGGAGCACGCAAGTCCCTCATCCCCTCACAGCGAGAAGCTGAGGAGGTCACTTGGTTGGAAGAAAGGGCTCCTCTGCTCCTCCCAACCCCCTTCGCCCACCAAGAAAACCAACGGCACCGGCACCTTTTATCAGTTTGGCAAAAAGACAAAGAGAATGTTTAATTCTGTACTTAAAATTCTTGGTTCCTGCTGTCACCATTCCCAGTTCTCAGAGAACACTGAATGGATATTGAAGAGTTTTGTGAAACTGAGATTGAACAGCAGCAGTGAGGAGGAAAAGATCCAGAATTAAAAGGACATTTGAAAATACACTCCCTGTCCATTCCACTGTCCTCCCCAACCAAGTCATCTTCAGCCCACAGGAATACTCCCACAAGAGGAAGGTGATGGAACGTCCCCAGACTAAGTGCCCATCCCAATTCACCCTAAGTAGCTGTGAAGATCTGGGTAAGGACCTGAGTGTCTCCGTGCCACAGCCTCTATAATAGTACGGTGAGGTTAACAACAGTACCTAGTTCTAGTGCCTGTTGCCTACATAGGGCTTAGTATACAGAAGTTGCTATTATCATTTTAATTTTTAAAGGAAAGCAACTGATTTTTAAGTACTAGCTGCCAGATGGCAGACCACCGAACCCTGGGCTCTCAAGCTAAGACTTCATAGGGCAATGAAGACTTCAATCTACAACCACCTCGAAGGAGTAAGGGGTTCTCACTTGGCAAAACTGAGTCCTGCAAAAATCTAAGAGTGATTGAATTAGTACCTTCTTAATTCCTTCTCTTTTTAAGGAAGGATTCTTCTTCCCATATAGAAAACTTGTGTTTATGGGGGAATCCTGAGATATCACAATGAGCTCTGCCTTTCAGTCCGATAATATATTGCTGTAATGTGTGATCAGATAGAAAAGGAGATTGTCTAATGAGACCACTCTCCAACCAGAGAGAAAAGGAGACCATCTAATGAGATCATTCGCTGCCCTAAAAATGTGGTCTCATTATTTTGTAGACCAAATAATGGAATCCTTACACTGGAAGGCCAGAAGAGGCTATATGAGGTTTTCTTTTAATATAAGTGCCATCCAACCCTTGAGTGTTGAGGGAATATGACCAAGATATCTTAACAAGTTAAGGGTAAAGATGGGGCTGGAACCCGAGTCTTTTGAATTCCCATCAAATGAATCTTTCGTTTCCCCAAGCAACCTCTGGTAGCCGGGTTGTTTGACAATGCTGTTGGAAAGTGTTAGGCGGTGCAAGCATTTCCAAGTCTAGCTCTTTCTGTGAGAGAGGATGGTCTTTAACAACTACACAAGACACCCTATTTCTTCTCTAGCCTCTCTGTGATGCAGGGCTTGGGCCATTCCTCCCAATGTGCCATCATTTCCACAGAAAGAGCTACAAAGAGCAAGAATTTAACATACAAGGACACAGTAGGGAGGAAGGAAGCACAAAAGGGAGGAAAATAATTTCAGCCTTGGAAGTTTGAAAACACTGAACACTGAGTAATCTCTTTCAACACAGTGATGTGGCACAGCCAGTCGTAAAACATTCTCCTCTTTTGTTAACTTTCTTCTAAAATCTCCTAGCAACAGGCTAGTGGTACATTTTTATGGCATTTCTCCAAAGACCTTCACGTGTGTCTCATGGCAGAGAGCTTCCCTGGAGATTGTCCAAGAAGAGTAGAAGCCTGGGCAAACAAAGCTATGAAAACCACAACTCCATCCATTCCTCGAGGTTTGCATTCACACAACTGTAAATTGTTCCGCATGTTGAGAAACAAAGTCCAAATCATATTTTTAGAAAGGGAATATAATGAAAACACAATCAGGGTTCCTCTAGCTTTCCAGACAGTGCCCAACAGCAGTTTCTAACAAAGCTACAGGATAGCTTTTTTCTAATTGTATGCACAGGTGTATTTACATGCACACAATTGTATGCATGTGCACAAACATACCACTGTTTACTAGTCAAAAATCAGTCTAAAATATTGAGGGAGGGAAGATCCATTTCCTAGTTCAAGTCACCAATCTTAAAATTCACGGTCGGGCATGGTGGCTCAGGTCGAGGTGAGAGGATCGCCTGAGCTCAAGAGTTTGAGACCAGCCTGGGAAACTTGGTGAGAACTCGTCTCTACAATATATCAAAAAATGAGCCGGATGTGGTAGCATGTGCCTGTAGGTCCAGCTACTTGGAAGGCTGAGGCAGAAGGATCGCCTGAGCCCAGTAGGTTGATGCTGGGGTGGTCGTGAGTGTGCCACTGTACTCCAGCCTGGGCGACACGGTGAGACCGTGACTAAAAAAAAAAAAAAAAAAAAAAAAAAAAATTACAGTTGGAAGAAATTCTGTTACACTTCTTAAAATAAAAAAATTATGATTCTTCCTCTCAACCTAATGGGGGCGAATTGCCTTTACTCAGAAATGATCTTCCGCTACACTAGAACTACTCAGTCAGCATCTTTAATTATCATTTCCCACAAGCCTCTAGGCCAGTGCTTCTCAAAGTTTAATGTGCATATGAATTGCCTAGAGATCTTATTAAAAATGCTAATTCTGATTCAGTAGGTCTGGGGTGGGCCCTGAGATTCTACACGTCTTACATTCCCAGGTGATGCCAAAACTTCCATTCCATGGATTAAACTTTGCGTGGCAAGATTCTAGCCCAAGCCCACTTAACATGGTTCTCACCGAGGCAAGTAGTGGGCCACAGATGATTATGGCTGGGATAGCAGGCTTCTGTGAGCTGCCAGGTTCCCTGTGCATTTTCTATCACTCAGATACTTCTTTCCGTATGTACCATCTTCCCTCCCTCTCTTCTGAATGCACTTGTAGTTACTATCCCTAAAAAGGCAGCCTGTCATACAGGCACAGGAAACTTGGGTTTGAATTTTAGCAATACCACTTACTAGTCAGATGATTCTTGTATCTGAGCCACATCTGTAACGTGGGGCTAAGTTTCCCTCCCCCCCACGAGTTTGTTACTGTAGATAAATGAAAGCATGCACAACATCATCCAGAGCAGTGCCACGCACACAATGGTTCAACAAACATCAGCCTCTCTCCTCCTTCCTTCAGCGTGTCATGCTCCAAATCAGTGGTTCCTCCATGGCCTCAGCAGCACAGACTGAGGAGGGCATGCACTTGTAATACTAAAGCACGTTAACAAAAGTCTGCCTTTGACAATGGAAGTTGCACTCTTCCTCTCTTGGCAGAATGTTATCAAACTCTTATCTTGCTTCCTTGTCTTCTGCTATCATCCCTAAGTTGGTATCTTTGGGCTTTGTTAATTATTTCACTAATACATTTACATCGAGCCACTAATATGTGGCAGATATTGAATGAAATATCCAGATGAAGGCTTCAATGCAGCCAGCTTCTAGAGTAGCTGGATTTTAAGTAGGAACACCCCTGGATCATTGATCCAAATGCTGCATTTTCATTCTAATATTTGGTGCTCTATAGATGGGAAATTCATATCAGGAAAGTTATGTCAATATGGTATAATTGGCATAATAAAAGTTAATTTGAGGTATAGGCAAAATAAATGATGGTCTGGACATCACTAGGCAGTTTTTCTTTTTCCTGGCCATCCATCAGTCACTAGAAGGATCTTTCTAGAACGTTCACACTTCCCTTCTCATCCCTGATGCTACATTCAGATGCAACCACTGAGGGTGCCAACTTCCTAAGGTTTTTTTTTCTTGTTGTAGAACTCAAAGTGTAAGTGACAGAAGAGAAGTAAAGACATTCACCCAGAAAAAGGCGATCTCTCACTTTTAAAAATCAGTCCAGTAAATGGAAAAAAGTTAGATGTACAAATTGAATGAAAAAATGACTCTAGAAGAGGGTTTTCTGGCTAAGTAGGAATGAAAGCTGACTGTTCATGGTTTAAGCACATTCCAAATGAATAATGGTCATTTGCTAAGTTTGACTTTCCTGTCAAAATTGTCACCATGTTGCAAATTGACTTTAAAAAGATAACTAGAGCCAGAGTGAAATGGTGAGAACTTAATACACAAAGCTCGAGTAGCAAGGAATTCATTTAACCATCCACGTCTTGACCTCCTTCTAACCCAAAGTACAGAACTTGGCAGAAAGCGGGTGAGGAAGTCATTAATATGTGGAAAAGGATCCCTGAAAGGCACACCAACACCGTGTGCCTTTCACTGATGAAAATCAAAAGGAGTTGTACAAATATTTACCACAAGAAAATACTTCTTAAAGCTGAAGTATTTCTATAATAGACACAGGGCACTGTCATATTACGTAGACATAGTTTCTGTTTAGTACAGGCTCCAGATCTATTCCAAAAGTGAGATGTAGTGGTCAGAGTTCAAGGACTGACCTTTCTTGAGCTCTAAAAAAAAAAAAAATCAGCGTGTGTGTGTGTGTGTGTGTGTGTGTGTGTGTGTGGCATTTCCAGGTGGTGGTTAATAACCCACCTAAAACTGCAAAAAGACATTATGAAAGTAGTTTAGTTATAATTCGGTGCTTTCTTCCTTATTTGGATCTTTATTTGATCAAATCAAAAGTAAATCTGAAAATAGGCTCAATATTGTACAGTATTAAAAATCATTAATTTTCTTTTGGTTTGGTAATGACATTATGGTCATATACATTATTTTGAAAATGTGTACATTGAAGTACTTAGTGATGAAATGATATAATGTCTGGGATTTTCATTAAAACGTTCCAGAAAAATTTTAAAAACGTGTGTGTGTGCGCGTGTGCATTAAAGGGAGGGGTTGATAAAACAGCTACAGCAAAATGTTGATGGTTATTGAAGCTGAACATGGGTTCCCCAGAGTACCACATTTTCTCTCAACTCTTGAGTATTTTTGGAAATTTTCACAATAAAAGTTTAAATATCCAAACCCAAATAAACACGTTTTCTTAAAAAGAACTAAAAATTATATACATAACAATACCGACTTTTGCAGTAAAATGCAGGGAATAGGTGTGAAAACTGAGAGCAATAATTAATGGCCAATCTTCTGTGCATTCCATTAGGCACAAGCAGCTGTCATAAACATCTTAATTTAAAGAGCTGGGGTTTGGGGAATCATGGCACTGCAAAAAGCTACGTCCTGCTGCTGCTCCACCGAACTGGTACATATCAGACCCTTAAATTTTTAAACATGGCTTTCATGTGTTTGAGAGCTGAAAAACCTTTGAAAAGGCAGCTTGTTAGGAAATTCACCTTGCAGACTCCCACTTCAAGAATTGGTGGAGGTGCTGGGTTACTGGAAACATTGATATGGGGTGGGGCGGGGTTGTTCACAGGTCAAATAAATATGTTAGCTTCAGCAGGACTTAGCTAGCTCAGAATGCATGGGGCAGTGGCAGCTTTTGGCATGCAAGATACGTCACCTTGCTAGAGAGGCATGCAGAGTCTACAAAGCCCCGCCTCCCTGCCCTTCACTTCCCTTGTCCAGTCTCTCAAAAAACCCAGAAAGAGTATTTTGGAGAGGGAAGAAGCACTAAACAGGAAACAGGAGCCCAAAATGTAGTTCCTCTCACTACTTTTGTTATTGTCAACTCTAGGCCAATGACCACATCTTGGGTGTGTGACATGGGAACAACATCTCACATCCATGAAAGTCTCTTGAATCCCTTCTAGCACAGTACAGCGGAATACGTGAGCTGTGATTTGCATGAGAGCTAGTCTGATCCCTCCATCACCCCACCAACTGTGTGCTTCTCCCCCAGGGCCAGATGGCATGAAAAAGTCTTATCTTGGTTGTAAAATTTAATGTGAACAGAAAGTGGTAGACGATAAACAACACAATCTAAGTTAACCCTCTGAAAACCCAACTCTCAAGTAAAAATATCTGAAAGGGCCCAGTCACCTTTCATTGATGGTAAATGCAACAATCACAGCAGGTGGCTGCTTCTCTTCATGGTGAACCTCTTCTTTCTTCCCTCAGGAACTCCACATATGTGTCTTGAGATTCTACCATTGATGGTTCCCCAGGAACCTAAGAGTACCTGTATGCAGGCTAACTTTGACTGGAAACAAAGATTACCAACAGCACCGAACAAGACCTCCTATTAATTTCATGAATCCATCCTGGCGATATTATTATCCGGTCCAGGAAAGAACAGCTCTTTGCTCATAGCATCAGATTTGAATTTTTTTAAACAACACGACTGCCCGTAAGAATGACTAATAACCGTCGACTGTAATTTCCCAGAGTTTGTGGGTATGACTTCTTCGGTTTTCCTTGCTTTTGAATTTGCCATGTTATATCTGGGGGCTTGCTAGGGCTTTCAAGCAGTGTAACCAAAACCCCCAGCAGGCTCTCAGTTCAGCCGGGAGAACTCTGTGGTACTCTTGAACTTACTGCTTCCTGCCCCCACACCTGAGAGTCTTCCTGCGCACGGCCTTCTCTGCATCATCAACCATCAATCAAACAAACAGAGAAACACAGAAACCTCAGTTCTCAACTGCAATCAATATAACCTCCTTTCCTAGGGTAGCACTGCCTTTGTTTTAAAGGTCACAGAATGAGTCAGGGGCAGAAGAGAGAAACAGAGGCCACGGGCTCTTTGACTCTGTGTCTCAGAGACAGATCTGCCTATCCAGAAAAATGACCTCGTTAAACTGCACCAATTGCCTGAGGGAGGACAGGCCAAATTAACAAAAACTCTGAACGATCAAAATACAGTTTTGTTATTTTATACACAGTCTCAAGAGCTAGACAAATAAATTTGCCTGATATAAATTCTGAGTCGCAAATAGATAAGAGGAAATTGAAACCACGGTAGCCAGGCACCTCCCTGAGAAGAACGAGTCTGGGCTTCCATTGCAATATTCTTATTTATGTAGTCTTATGCACATCATTTGAGGTTATAGCTATTTATTCATCCAGACCAGATTTGCTGAGTACCACTATGTGGAATTCAGAGAATGAAGAGCCGTAGGGAAGGCAGACATGGGTATCCTCGAAGAACCTGGTAAATAGCTATTTCTTAAGTGCTAGTAACCAAGTTGCTCTTCTCGTTGGAAAAAAATAATGACTGGAACTCTTACACACTCAATCTATAAGTCTACTTTAAATCAAATAGATACAGGAAGCTTATATATATATATATAATATTATATATTATATATGTATAGAGCATTGCTAAAACAGATAAAACAGGGATCAGTCTTCTTTACCTGAACAAAAGGCAAAACCCTTTGCATTTTGAGCAAAGATAATTTCTGCAAAGGATCGTCTCCAGTGAGAAGCGCCCGCTCCCCAGGGTCTCCCCTTTTAGGGGTCACTCCTTACAGGTTGGTGATTCATTTCACTGAAGGATTCACCGTAGAAGGTATGCAATCGGTTCTTCAGAAACACATTGACTGTTTAAATAAACTACGCCTATATTCATTTGCTTAGCAAATCACTTTGTCATGGATTTAGCCCAGTCAGTGTCTACATGATCAGTTAGTGAAATTATAACAATATCTTTTCTACTGCAAACCTATCAAAGAAATAACATCAGCTCATGTCATCATTGTTTATTCTTGCCCTTTCCTCCCTTGACTCCATTCTCCTCTCTTTCAGTTTGCTAAATGCTATTTATTTTCTTAAGTTCTAAATTTCAAGAAAACTTCCATGTGTCATCAATATATGGTGCATCATTAAACAAATGTGCATGAAATTCTTCACACGTCATTCAGGAACCAAGCTTGTATTCCAGTGAGCAAAATTGAAGAGGAAATAAAATCACAAAGATAAACTTGCAAACTAAGGTACAACTTAAATAGCAACCCCCGCCCCACCACCCACTGCACTATTTCTTAGAACTCTTATCTTTATGTATACACAAATATACAGAGTGTTTCTGTTCTGCTTTATTTGTATAGAAGACTTACCTGCAGCTCTCTGACTTTCTTCTGGCTCTGATTAACCCCTGAAGGACCTGGGCCACCCACATGCAATAGGCTGATGACACCAGCAGAAACCTGCCTTTAGAAGACTCAGAGTCTCTGGCTCATTCTTGCTGCTCTCATCACCACTCTGATCTCCTGGGCTCTAGGTTCTGCTACCGAGGGGATCATCTTTACTTGCTCCCCCCGGTTTAGCTGACTCCCCTGGACTTGCTTTCTTTTTGGCCTGGGCCTGTGTTTTATGCCAGGTCTCTCAAGCAAGGATGGACTCTAGTCATTCCTGGTCAACCTTGTCCTGCAGTCATCTCAGAAGAATGCTGGAAAGAAGAACCATGCCCTAGGCTGATGGAGACCTTCTCATTCTGATGAACATTTCCAACATCAGACATGAGGTCCCTCCTTCCTACTTCCCATCCTTCCTTCTCCATGTCTCATAAACAATAAGACTGTTTCCCAAAGAAGTGGTCAGGGTGCAGCGAGCCTGGCAGCCAAAGGAATTCTACAGGTGCATATGTGGCCACTGATGTGTGTTAGCCCTTGAGTTTAACTTCTCACCAGATCTCTGCAGAAATGGAACAAAACTGACTTGTAAGAAGCCCCAGCTCTCTGGATTGGATGTCCTTAGGCTGCTGAGATCTTCAAGTGTGTGCAGATAATTGAACTGCACTTTTTTCAATAATTGTATTACAATACCACATGGAAGTTTTCTGAGGACACAGAAGTCCTTAACCAACGAAGGAAGTCAGGGAGATAATGCCAAGACTAGATTTTATAAAGAGTCTAACAATTATACATAAATAAATGGTTTAAAATGTAGAGATTTATTTCAGCTATCTTTAGTTTAGATGAGTATATAGTTGAAAAGTTTGACGAAAAGAGAGAAAAAGACCACTGGTTACCTCAAAACTGGTTGAGATTGATAAACGTGACCTTTTCAAATCATTCTCCCCCAACATAAAATGACCACTTTCTTTGAAAATGTGTGGGCAATTTCATTTTCTTTAACAAATTTCACCCTCAGTTCAGGTCAGAAGGGAGAAAAAGCAAAGGGTAAGAAGTAAGTTCGACTAGCTGGGCACTTTCTCAGTAAAATGATTTGAAAAACGGAATCCTCCTAAATAAGATGAACAACAGGTTCTCAGCAAATAATCCTCCCTGGAAGTTTTCACACCAAAACAAATATGAGATAGACTCATGAGAGGTGATTAGGGTTAGAGTTATGACTCTAACTAGAGCTATACACAACTCCATCCATCCATCCATCCATTCTGTCATCTGTGCATGCATTCATTCATTCACTCAAGAACAAATCAAGACGTCCTTCCTGGGTGCTTACTATGCAAGATGTGGCTCTTGAAGTTGGAGGCTACAAGAAGGACCAAAGCAAGCTCTCAGGCCACAAGGAGGGTGAGAGAAAGAGAAAAGTGGAGGGCATGTGCAGGTGGTGTCTGCAGCTCTCCTCAGTCACCCCGGAGACCAGATGGGCCTATCTACACAGCACAACTGGCTCTGGAGCCCTTGACCTTGTCTTAGAGAAACTATGTACTTAAGGTAAAGGTGTTAATGATCTTCAGGCTGAGCAAATGTACCAAATGCAATTTATACACTGACTTTACCCCTGGCTCCATTTTATTATTCCTGACTTTGTTTTCCTTCTACCCCGATTTATTCACCGAATTTTTATCTTGTGTACTCTGTATATTATTATAACCACCTCAAATCCTCTTGGGAAATAAAGAGGTCTAAATTCTTAAAGGATAAATGCAATTATTCTACTAGATCACATAATAATGATAACAAAGACTGCAATTTTTATTATCACAGATAACCTTCACTGAGGGTTCATGTGCGTGTCAGGTACCATCCCAAGCACTTTATAAGTATTTTCTCATTTATTCTTCACAATAGTCTTTTGAGATTGTTCCGATAGTTATCCCCTTCATAGACAAGGAACACAAAACACAGAGAGTTTATGTAACATGCTGTGAATGGAGGAGCCAGGACTTGAACCCACACACTTTGATTGCAGAAGGGTTGCTTGTACTATATCCAGGCACTCGAGCTCTCCAGGTCTCCTAGTGGGACACAAACACATTGCTTACTGATCTGATTTACTAGGTTTCCCCTATTGTTTGACGTTAGGACTCTTACACTGTATCCTACCTACTCTTAGGGACCTTCTTGAATACCAGCCCCATCTTCTCTGATCCTGTGGCCAGGTTAATAGGAGCTGCCATATCCCTGGAGGGTGAACTCCTTAAGAAAAGGGTGTGTCCTACTCATTTTCAAGGGGGGATGTCTGGAAGCATAGCAGATATTTAAGAAAGTGTTAGTATGGGTCGACTCAATCACCGAGGATGCCATCACTTTCCTGTGAAAACTGTTCTTGGGATCTTCTAGCCACCCTCCCAGAGAGGTGCTCCCAGATCCTGGCTCCCTGCTCCCCACACTGGTCCCTTCACAATGGCTCTGTAGTTTCACCTGCCTGCGTTTGTGTAATTCTACCTGCCTCAGTGGTGCTTCTAAAAGAAAACAACTCAGTGAATTGCAAAGCACACACATTCAGGTTTTAACAAATGAAAAGAAAGCACATTTTCACAAGAAAAAAAGGTTTTCCTGAGTAGTGCTTATAAAAATGACTTGATTTCAGTCTAACTTACCATATTCAGAAATGCCACATTGAAAACTGGAATGGGTACTTTTCATTATCTTATAAGTTCAGGCATTTCAATGTCTTCCTTTCCCTCATCAGTTTAAATAATGCTGCCAGCACCAAGCCCTCTCCTCTCCCACTCTCGCTCTCATGGTCTTTCTCCTCTTCTATTTTCCATGTTCTTATTACCTGGGCTATTTACTTGACAATCTATCGTGTGTAACTTAGCCATATGTGTCATCACGCTCGGTTGTTTAATTCTTGCATTGTCAGTTTACACTATCCATGTTTCTGTCTCCCATGGAAACGTCTTGACAAGAGATCCTTGTGACTTGTGCCTTTTGGGATCCTTCATCGAGTCTAGTCCCTCAAGGACTGGTTCTGTGGTGGTTTGGGCAAGGCCATAGGATTCCATCAGAGACACGTCCCTTCAAGAAACCCAATATAAATGTCCTCCACTAGGTCATTCATAAGCCAAGTAAAGGGAGACCCTGTAGAGCAGTCTTCAGGCAGAACTGTAGAAATGGGAATGGCAAGAAAGGCAGGGGTGAATGGTAGGTGGGATGCACAACATTTCTTGAAAGGCCACATAAGTTAGGCATGGGGCAAAAAGCTTTGCACACTTGGTTTCATTTAACCATCTCTCAGATGTTGACATAATGCTCCTCTCCTTCTACCCATGATTAAAATAAGGCTCAGCCAAGGCCATATAGCTCGTAGGTGATGAGGTTGGGGTGTGACTATAGGTTTATCTGATTCCAAAATTATACTTTTTTCCTCTGCTTTTGGAGTCACCTTCACGCTTAACTATGAGCACTGACCAGAATCTCCTTTTAGGCTTAGAAGGAAGGAAATAAAGGTTAATGAGAGGCCGAGCTGGCAAGTCTAATAAAAGAATCGTTTCAGGACCATTGGGGAAGGAAAGGGGAAACATCCGAGTTCCTTGCTGTGTTGGAATTGCAAAAGCAAAGAAGGCAAATGGCTCTAAGTAGGTCATTAGTGACCAGTTTGAGCACCTACTGTATGCAGGGGAGTTTGCCACAGCACACAGCATGGGCAGAATCGGAATGAGGTCATATTATCCAGGCTCTGACGCATGTGAAAGTCAGCTGAGCCAGGAGGGCTCCTTTCTCTTTCATCGCTGCTAGAAAGCCAGCATCCAATCATCTCTTGAAAGGCCCAGCCGAGGCAGTCCCTCTGCCTTGCTCCGCATGGGCCAGCCTAGAGCTTCATCTGCAAGAGTCACCCGTGGGGCCACAGACGCGCCACTGCGTCTGGGGGCCGGCGGGTGTGTGGGGAGCCAGGACCAGACTTCAGGCAAGCAGGGGGTTAATAGCTCATAAAATAAAACCCTCTAACACAAAAATGTTATTTTAATTGTATTACATTGAGGAGCCCTGAGGGTCGTGGGGTAGATAATCAAAAAGGACAAGGAGGAAATTAAAAAAGGGAAGAAGGCAATCAAAAAGGCCATTTAGGAGAGGCCCTTAATCCTCCATAGAAAGAACACTAATTATACGACAGAATCTCCTTATAATTAACCCTGATATAAAGTGTTTTTTGAGCAGCAATAACTTTCACATTCACAATCGTTTTGATCGCAAACTCCGCGAACACCTCACAAACAGCAGCTCTCCCAGGTTGGCTGGCTTCCGTCTCCAGCGAGCCCGGAGATTATACCGCCGTTCGCGACCAAAAAGACAAATATTTCTGCCCTCAGCTAAGTCCACCACTCCGCTGAACTCAGTCCATTGCTTTCATTTTTTTGGCAAGAGTAGCCCGAAACTCAACCATCCTTGTGTTTCCTTCCCCGTCTGTGTAATTGCTTCCCTATGCTCGTTTTTAACCTTTAATAGGACTTGGAATAGCCTACGGTTGCAAAACTCGCTGAATTCCCAACATACCTTCCTTAGAGAACAGACCCCTGCTTAGATTTACCTACACTCCTAGGCCACTGGGCACACATTGCTGTAATAGTTCTTAACGTTTCCAGACAAAAGCAAGGATTCAGACAGACTCCGCTCAAATCCTGTCCAAAATAAGAGCCTCACATTCCTCTCGCTGACAGCTGATCCCTTATGAACCGAAGTTCCAAATTGTCAACTAGAAAACTTCAGGGCAAAACAGAACAGGGAAGGAATGCAGACCGCTATATATTTCAGGGGTACGGGGTATTGCTGGGAAGAAAGATGTAGAGGTAAAGCAACTGTGTGTGTTCATGGAGAAGGACCTGGAACAGGTTGACTGGGGCTTTAAAAAAAAAAAAAAGCATTGCAACTGAAAAGAATCTGTCCCTGTCCTTACATGAACCGGCCCTCACTCTTATCCCACCCGGTAAGAGAAGGAGCAGGATCTCAGATCCCAGGAGATCCCTGGGGAGATAGTTTCAATGGGGTGCCTGCCTGCCAAGTGAAACTGGAGGAGAGGCTCACGGGCACTTCTGACATTCACAGTGCTCTGAAGGTATTCGTCCCCTCTGAATGCACTCCTGGACCTGGCTTCACCTCCTTACAGACACACAGCAGACGAGTTTGAAAGGTCTGACTGGTCACAGTGGGCCACATCCTCGCTTTAACTTAGAGACTGGGAAACTGAAGTTCGTGAAACATCGAGCCCAGTATTTTTTCCTCTGTATTTAAAGAATGAATGTCAAAGGAATTTTTCCATTTTCCCTTGAATGCTGTTGGAACGAAAACCTTACTTTTACTTCCCATCTAGGTGACTATTCTTTATGTAGAATTTAGAAAGATAAGAAGATCCTTAGTTACTTGTTTGTTTATTTGCGTCAGAGTCTTATTCGGTCACCCTGGCTAGAGTGCAGTGCTGTTTTGTTTTTTAAACCAGAATCCATAACCAAGAGACAAATGTTCTCTTATCATCAACAATATTGGTTAAGGATTTGCAATCCTCCCTCAGACTAGGCAACATCGAGTAGAGATGATATTGACCCTGTTTGTGTAGGGACCAGGAGGCTCCTATTCAGTTATCTGCTTGGTTGAGTGGTAGATTATGGCTTCGGAACACAGGCAAACATAGGATAGGGGTTCATATGCACTTGAAAATATCACCACTAACTAAAACATCATTCTCCTTATCCAAAATATAAACACAGAATTCACCTATAAGGTTGAAAAAGCAGATTAAAAGTGAAGAACAGACTGTAAGTCTCCTACTTCTTAAACATAATGCATTTGCAGGTATAATATGCTAAAAAAGATCCGTGGTAACATCCTGATCCATCCAAGAATGCAACAAGTAAGTGCTGGGTGCTGTTCATCGCTCAACACCTAAATATGAGGCAGGCACAGATCCTGCCCTCAAAGAACTTGGAGAATAGTAGGGAGGTCACTCACACTTATATATCATTAAAGTGCAAATCAGAGTGTGAAAAGAACAATTAGAGAGGTGCAGAGTTTTACAAATTTACAAAACGATAATGTTCTAAGCATGAAATACTCTTTATCTCATGTGGCAGAGGCCTCCTCCTTTGAACAGAGAGCTGCCACTGTTATCTCCATACATGGGATATTTACAACTTCCTTTGGTGGGGTTTTTATTCTAGGTTCAATTACTATTAGCAGGACAGAAGCGGGAAGCCAATAGGAAGAGGTCACATGGATGCGGTTCTTTATCTCTGGTTTTTTGGTGTCCCTTGCTTTGAGATGCAGGCCCCACACTGGGATTCTACTCACATTCCCCTGCCCATCCCATACTCTGAATGCCTCCCATTTCTGTTCTGCTCCATCAAAACTCCATTGCCAAAGAACCCATGAACGTCACTGAAGGAGACAACACATCAACTGCAAACGTTCAATCTCCCAAGCCCTTTTCTTATTCCAACTATATATTTTAACAGGGTCTTCTCGATCTGAGCCTTTAACCAAAGAAACTCCACATTAGGAGAGCTGAAGAGAGTAGAGTCAGGAATCCTAGGTTCTAGTCCCAGATTTGCCACTCACTATGGTAACCTTGGACAACTCTGCTCATGTGTCTGAGCCTCACTTTTTTCATTGTTGGAATTCAACAATAGAAGACCCCCAATGTTGTATGTAATATACAACGTAAAGCTCTCACGAATTGTACAAATACATTTTAACACAATATGGCTGGGAATTGTAGTGAGGTACAGAGGATCTTTCCGACAGGAACCTTGTCTATATTACCTTGGGTACAGAAGATCTGTCCTGAGGCAAGAACTGTGTTAACAAATGACATCTAATCCACCCCAAATGAATTGTCATAGTTTATGCAGTTGTTGGTTCATTTGTTTCTCGTGCTGTGCACTAAACCTAAAACATAACGTCTAATCCAACTTATATTTTATATAGTCGGGGTTAGGAATAGTATTTTCTTTTTTTTTTTTTGAGTTGGAGTCTCACTCTGTCGTCCAGACTGGAGTGCAGTGGCCGCACCCGGCCACCACAGCCTCAATCTGCTGGGCTCTGGTGATCCTTCCGCCTCAGCCTTCCAAGTAGCTGGAACTACAGGCACGCGCTACCATGCCCGGCTAATTTTTTTATTTATTGTAGAGATGAGGTCTTGCTTGCCCAGGCGGGTCTCGAACCCGCGGGCTCAGGCAATCCACTCACCTCAGCCTCCCAAAGGCACGGGATTACAGGCTGAGCCACCGAGCCCGGCGGAATAGTATTTTCTAACTCACATCTTACCTTTCTGCTTGAAGGCTAGTTGCTAACAGTAGATTTAGTTTCAACATTTAGCAACAGCTCTATTCCCTATTTTCTGGTTCCATCTCTGGAAACAGCAACACTAGCAGCACTGAATCAAAGTGGTCCTTGTCACGACCTGTCCCTTTTTACATTTATCTCGTCATACCAGCACAAATAAAACCACAAACAAGAGTAAACAGCTATTGTTGGAGAAGCGATTTTTAAAAGCAGATCTTGGCATCATTTTAAACAGATGACAGCTCCATATGAAGCTTCATTTTATCTTTCTTCTGCTGACCATGGAAGAGGACCTAGAGTACATGATGATGGAAGGTCTCCCTCTACACGGGAAGATGGCTTTCCTCTCACATTTCATGTGTGCACATGGGACTCTGGGAGAGGACTGTCAGCAGCTGGACACTTGAGGTTATCGAGGACCAGGGGAAATGCCATTTTTCTCATTCTGAATAACTGAACTTGGTCAAATGTTCTCAACTCTTTATGGCCTGATTTCTTTTATTGTTGTTGGCTTCCAGTTAATTTAAACCATTCATTCTTTCATCAAGTCATAGAAGCAATACACGCTGGCTATACAAAAGCTTAAAAAAATAATAGTATGTAGGATCCCTTTCATTTCCCCCACAGTCCCCAATCCTTTTTCTGTTTCCTAAGGTGAAACTTTTAAAAATGTAACTTCTAGGCCACTATATGTGCTTTAAATATATGCTTAAATAAGAGGCTTATATGTGTGTGCTCATTTATATTTTTCTTTGCACATTGCTCACTTGTATTTTCCCTTGCACATTAGTTTGTGGTTGTTTAATTTAATTTAATAATATATTATGGATTGGTTTCCAAGTCAATATATTTATATTTGTGTCACTTTCTAACTATTGTATAGTATTACATGGAATGGAAAAGTACATTACCATCTGAATTCTTTATGTTTCAACACAATTTCAGTGAGCTACTCTTACGTAGGACAAGAATGTGTCTTTTGACAGAAAGAACAGTATTTTCCTTGCTTCTTGATAATAATCTGACATATATTGAGGCTAACCCCATAAGCAGAGAAGCAGCCCCAAATTTTTAACTCAAGAAGCTTGAGAACTCTGGTGAATCATATGGGGGACATTAATGATGATGAATATGGTGATTTGGGTAGGTGTCAAGAAAAGGGCCATGCCTCACATCTCCAAAGAATACACCTGAATTATTTCATCAATAAACATTCATTTATTTGGTCTAAACATGGCCAATGCTAAGCATTTCTTTTTAAACATGCATGTGTGTTAGAAACAAGCAACAACTCAGCTTGTTGTGTGCTGTCTTTTCTAGAAAGACTCCATCCGAGAACAGTGGACATTTCTGGTGGGAGAGGGTTCTAAAACAGGGGAGGGGGAGATACAACACAGAGGAGATGTACTGAAAGAAGAAAACAACAGACAGGAAAAAAAATAAATAAATAGCAAGGGTTCCAAATTAGCTGAAGAGTCACTTGTCTGCCTAGAGATGGTCTCAACTGCTAAAAGCAAAATTTAACTTCAGGTGAATAAAATGATATTTTTTAAAAAGGTAGATGGTTTCCTTGGCTAACTAGAACAGAGGCGGCAAGCAGAGCAAGTGCACCAACACCCCCACTCGTGTTTACGGCAGACATCACTAATCTATCATGGCATTCTTTCTCACAGAACCAGGACAGGGCCTCAGATTTCTTCCATACTCAGTACTTCAGGCAGCCACTACCAACTGACCAGAGTTAATGCCCAAAATGCAGTCCAATTTGTCAGTCGTGGGAGTCCTCATCACCATTATTACCAACCGTGAGTTTGAATTTCACAAGTGGACTTGAATTGCATAAACTCACATTTGCTGTCGGAGTTCTTTTTCAGCCAAATATCTGCAGAGAAGGACACATCCCAGGGAGAACAGGAGGTTTCTCTTTGCTAGTAAATTAGGATCTTTCCACACCAGATTGGAAGCTCTGTGTAGGTAAAGGAAGGACATCCAACATATAGCAGAGTCCGAGCTAAATGGTCATCTACACCAACTGTACAATGGGATAGGACACATCTCCAGTAGACATTTGGTATACAGAGTGCTCAAGAATTCAAACAAGACATTGCCTTAAAACATCTTGTTGGATTGTACAGTCTCTGCATACATACCCCCAAATTAGATTATTTTTAAAAGGTCCTATTATCTAAAAATACAATGTAACATTTAAAAATATAGTCATCATCAAGGAAAACAGAGACTGACTCTAACAGGAAGAGGATGTGTGTGTCAAATGGTTGGGTTATATAAGGTGGAGGATAGGTGTGGATGAGCCTGTGCTTTCCAGACTCCTGAGAGGTGGCAAAGTCAAGGCACCTGTGCAGAAGTCAGGCCAAAGCTTTCCTCTCTGTGGGAAATCTTCAGCAGATCGCCGGCTTCCTGAGCCCAGGGCACACTGGAGAATCTCACAGCACATTTCAGGAAGCTTCCTTGGAGTTTCAGTATAGAAGTTGTCCTCATCAAAAAAATTAAGCAAATTAAATCAGAAAGCCTTAACCTGATTTGGCCAGCTTAGTTCAACTGTGTCAGAGGGAGGTTGAGCAAGCCCTTCCAGCTTGTCTGAGATGTGATCATCGTTCCTGTTCTCTCTCTCTTACTCACTCATACACACCCACACACACACACACACACACACACACACACCCATGCATATGTACACATGAATGTTTAAATACACCTACAATCGCACATACTCACATGGTATACTCACACACCTAGACACACTCACACATATACACACTGTCTTGTTTTAGCCCCCAGAGAAATATACTCAAATATCTCCCTTCCCCCATCATACTATTTTCCTTCTAATCAAAAACTATTCTGTTTTGATTGAAATATGCTTCCTCTAAAGGGGTACTCGTAAACATCAGGCCCCGGGGACTGTGTGGCAAATAAGCACACACCTGCTCTGTGGCTGGCCCCTTTATTGTTGAGATGGTATTAGTCTGTTTCTCTGGAGTAATTCTGGCTTTTATAAGTAGGAGACTCAATTATGTTTCCCTAAATTTGGAAATGGAACTAAATAAGGAAGTACATTAGTCAATGTCCTTCTCAACCTCCTCCCTTACTCATATTTCAATCTTTTGTCCCCCTGCTTTCTTGGGTGATTTATCTGAATTAGTAAAACTATCAGTTATAGCAACTGTAAACAAGGTGCCATATTGAGACAAGAAAGAGGACAATTGAAGAACAAATGCCAAACTTAGATGTGGGTATGATCTGCATACGGTTAAGTCTCCATGGTAAGATATCCTTGCATGGGCCAAGCCAACTCACTTAATGCGGAATTCTTCTGAAGAGTGAGCAGGGTTATTCTGAGATTCCAAGGAGAGAACACATTTAGACATAGGAGAGCTTTAGATTAAAATGCAAATGTTAATATTGTCAATATTTGGGAATTACAGAGGATATTCCCCAAGAATGAGTACTAAGGAAGAAAAAAGACCATGGCCTGAAAGTTAAACTGTAGAATCCCACATAAAAGGTGATGGCAGAGATATTCAACATCACTTTACGAACTTTTGGAAGATAAATTTGACTGGAACCTGCCCGAATGTACAAATACATCAAAAGAAGGTGTGATCATCAAGCCTAGCCATGAAAGGTGAGATGAACAAGGGCAATGCCCTGCTAGAGAGGTTGCAAGCCTAAAGACCCAGTGAATTGTTCCCAGTGGATGGAAAGTTGAGTTGCCTAAGTTTTGTGTATCCAACTATCTGCACACAGATGAGAGGTTGGGGTAGGGGGGAGAGAGGGGGAGAGGAGAAGAAGGAGAGAGAGAGAGATGATGGGGGTTAGGATGGGAATAAGGAAGGGAAGAAGAGAAGAAAGACAAAAGCAGAGGTAGAAGAGAGAGACAGAGAGAGTGAGGTAGAGATGTGACTCTATTAACCCTTCAATCACCCTCTTCATTTCTTGGAAGATGAGTAGATCTTTGTGCTTAGTATGATTTTTAGTGTTTAATTACAACTATTGCACATTCAACATGATCCCTAAACTGGTGTTCTCTAAGTGTGGTCCTTGGATCAGCAGCAGCACCATCACAGGGGAACTTATTAGCAATGCAAACTTGAGTCCCACCCTAGTCCTACGAATCAGGTGGCTCAGCCTGTAATCCCGCCCCTTTGGGAGGCTGAGGTGAGTGGATTGCCTGAGCCCGCGGGTTCGAGACCCGCCTGGGCAAGCGAGACCTCATCTCTACAATAAATCAAAAAATTAGCCGGGCGTGGTAGTGCGCGCCTGTAGTTCCAGCTACTTGGAAG